>CM026556.1:46030158-46309019 GCA_015143295.1 Tetracentron sinense | reverse complement strand
GTAGGTACGGGCGTGTGACTTGGGGTAGGCATAGGCCTTGCTGCCAACAATGCCAAAGTCTCGGCTATGGAGTCCATCGCATTCGTGAAGTACAACGGTTCCTCTTCTCTCGGAACTTCACTCTCGGCCCTCCGAGTATGGTAACCTCGACCCCGATTGCCACGTCTCATGATATCGAATCCTGAGATCAATTTGGCAAAACATGAGTCTAATTGGATACCAAACCTCACATATCATATAGCAATTCAATAATCATGAAATGCTATACCGCACATAGTATAGTATACATCGAGGTATATATACATCATCATATAATTATACTTTAGAGCCTATACTAGAACCTCGCATAGGACCACATCAATCTCGGATCCTATACTGACCTAAGGATTCACTTGATACCGGTTATGTCGTGGTAACAAGCCTAAGACAACTGAGTCCTTCTGAGTTCTAAGTTCAACTCATAGGAATTACTTCCGCTTAGGCCAAGTCTGAGTGACCTAACTAAGTCTGTCGTTAGACATAACTAGCTCTGATACCAAGTCTGTCGCGACCCAAAATACCCCCTAGGAGTTAAGGGTAAGTTGACTCGTGACCGCCGTACCATACCTCCAATATGATACATAAGGCACACGTGGAAACCTGTCAGAGTACCTGAATATACATAACGGAAACGAAATACAATGCACAGCGGAAAATAAAATACTAAACATAGCGGAAGCAAAATGAATACTCCTATAGCTTGGCTCAAGTAAGAACCAACAAGTATACATATGTGAGAAACCCAAAAGTGGAGTGGACAAACCCCACACTCACATAACAAAATGACACAAGTTCTAAGTCGGTCGATCAACAGAAATCGAAGTCACGACTCCTATCTAGAGCACCATCGTCATGATAGTGATCCATGGAAGGCTCCGGGTCACGGTACTCTTCCTCGACCCAAGGTTCGTCGCCACACAAATCGAATGGAACCCGAGCACCTGCCGATCATAACAATATCGACTGAGCATGGAATACTCAGTGTATACAAACTAAGAACAATAAAGCGGTTAGGCATGGAGCATACAAGACATGGAGAATGAAATCCGAACAATCCTTAAAGCATGGAAACCGTGAAAACATATGTGAGATAATATTCGAAACCAAAACTGTAACCGTGTGAGTCAATCGATAATCATAGCCTTATGAGTTCTTGTGAGTTCATGGAGTTACTTAGAGTCATTATGATCCGTAGAGACATAGAGCATAGAGCGATACCGTAGAGCATTTCCATAGAGCATAACCTTAGAGATCTTAGAGCATTTCATTGTGATCCGTGGAGCTTGTGAGACGATCTTAGAGCATTATCATAGAGTTTTCTTGTGAGCATGGTATGATCCTTAGAGCTTGTGAAACGATCTTAGAGAAATCATAGAGTTACTTAGAATCATTCATTATTCGTCTTTTCGTGAAAAACCCTTGTTTGTACTTTTGAGCAATCTATGGAAAACATCGGTTTATACGAGACATGCGAGCATATGCACTTAATAAGAGAAATCATCATATTTAAGCATAGAATCCCTTAGAGGTATTTCATCAAACACTTAGAGTGCATCATAATAGTAACCTTCATCCAAGTATATAATCACACCTTTTCATACATAGAATCAATACATATAGATAGGGCATATATAAGAAGAATCATATCTAGTAACTAGTAGGATTGCAAGATTGTAGTAGAGTGTATCTACCTTAGAGAAATCAATGGGTTTGACTCCCAATGGCTGGAACAAGCAAGAACAGTGAGTTCTTGGTTGGAAATCACCAAGGGAAGTGGAAGAACCTTGATCTTCCACAAGCTTGATCAACAAGTAGTTCCTCTCCTTCTTCTCTCTCTCAAAATCTCCTAAGATAGGGCACAGAGGGTTTCTGAAACCCTAAGGCACGAACTCAGCCTATTTATAGGCAAAGGGTGGTGTTTAAAGTCTTAAACACCCTTAATGAAGAAAAACTGCGTATGACCGATCGATCGGTGCTATGGACCGAGCGATCGGAGGCTTACCGATCGATCGGTGTTATGACCGAGAGATCGGTCAAAAACACACTCTCTGGAATTTTTCCCCATACAAAAAAGTTAACCGTGCGATAGCCATCGAGCGATCGGTAGTGGACCGATCGATCGCAGGTAATGACCGAGCGATCGGTGCTCTGTTATGTCTGGACTGTTTTGACCATATCTTTTTACTCGCTCGTCGGATTTCGACGATTCAACTTGCGTTGGATCCGTCTTTCGAAAACGAACATTTCTGACGTTTCGGAATTTCCGATTTCTCCCTTATTTATTAATTAGACTACGAAAACTATGAAAACGGCCAATTAGCTATGAAGGTGCTATTCATTAAGGATGAAAAAAAATCCGGGGTGCTACATTCTCCCCCCCTTACAAAAATTTCGTCCCCGAAATTTGGACGATACATACATGTGTAAAACTATAGCAAAATACAAGGGAATGCCATGGCCTTAAACAAATAAATGGGGGTACTTTTCTCGTACTTCGGCTTCTCGCTCCCATGTAGCCTCTTCCTTGGAATGATGCTGCCACTTCACTAGGACTAAAGGGATAGTCTTGGTTCGCAACACTTGATCTCGACGATCCAGAATCTGAACTGGTTGCTCAACCAACGTAAGATCCTCTCGAATCTCAACAGGATCAAGAGCGATGACGTGAGACGGATCCGAAATGTATTTTCTAAGCATAGAGACGTGAAATACATTATGGACCGCTGCCATGTGAGGCGGTAGTGCTACCCTGTAAGCGACCTCACCAACCCTTGTGACGATCTCAAATGGTCCCACATACCTTGGACTGAGCTTCCCCTTCTTCCCGAATCGCATGATTCCCCGACTCGGCGAAATCTTCACAAAGACCCGATCTCCAACTCGGAACTCTAAATCTCTACGGCGTATATCCGCATAGCTCTTCTGCCTATCCTGAGCACTTTTCAATCGTTCTCGGATAATTTTGACCCTTTCTGCGGTCCGCTCTATCAACTCAGGACCAAGAATCTTCCTCTCACCAACTTCATCCCAGTATAGCGGTGATCGACAACTCCGACCATACAGAGCTTCAAAAGGTGCCATCTGGATGCTTGCCTGATAGCTATTGTTGTAGGCAAACTCAACCAACGGTAACTGTTCCTCCCAACTACCCTGAAAATCCAGCATACAAGCTCGGAGCATATCCTCCACTACCTGATTCACCCTCTCCGTTTGTCCATCGGTCTGAGGATGGAAGGCGGTACTGAATTCTAAACGAGAACCCATAGCATCCTGGAAGGTTTTCCAAAACCTGGAAGTAAACCGAGGATCTCGATCAGACACGATAGAAACTGGCACACCGTGAAGTCGAACCACCTCCTTAACATATAGGGCTACCAACTGATTTGCATTGAAAGTAGTTCAGTACGGAATGAAATGTGCAGACTTAGTCAACCTGTCCACAATCACCCAAATAGCATCGGAGCCCTTCACCGTTCGCGGCAAACCCACAATGAAATCCATCGAGATGTTCTCCCATTTCCACTCCGGAATAGGAAGAGACTGCAAAAGACCTGCCGGCCTTTGATGCTCGGCTTTTACCTGCTGGCAAATCAAACATCTGGCGACGTACTCAGCGACTTCCCTCTTCATGTTTCGCCACCAGTAGTGCTTCTTGAGATTCTGGTACATCTTGGTACCTCCCGGATGTACCGTGTACTTTGATCGGTGAGCTTCATTCAAAATTTCATCCCTCAAAGCTGTGTCGGCGGGGACACACAACCTGCCTTTAAATGTGATAGCACCATCATCATTTAAAGCGAACTCCTGATTGCCGTTACTCACCGACTTGTCTCGGTAAGCAAGCAACTCAACATCGGAACTCTGTAACTCCTTGATCTGGCTCAGGATCTGTGGCCTAACCACCACGTTGGACATTATCGGCCCATACGTGACATGCCTGAGAGTAGTGTCCAAATGACACATATCATGTAATAACTTCCACTCTTGCACTCTCAATTGAGCCATAACTCCGTAAGGTTTTCTGCTAAGAGCATCGGCTACCACGTTAGCCTTACCCGGGTGGTACTGGATGGAACAGTCGTAGTCCTTCATGAACTCCATCCAACGACGCTGCCTCATATTCAACTCCTTCTGGAGGAAAAGATACTTTAAGCTCTTGTGGTCTGTGAACACCACGAACTCTTCTCCGTAGAGGTAGTGACGCCAAAGTTTCAGTGCAAAGATGACTGCAGCGAGCTCTAAGTCATGTGTGGGGTAGTTTTGCTCATGCTCCTTCAGCTGACGAGAAGCATAGGCGACCACCTGTTTATGCTGCATCAAAACACATCCAAGTCCCACTAGTGAAGCATCACTATAGACTTCGAAACCACCGCTCCCAGATGGAACTGTAAGAACAGGAGCCGAAGTAAGCTTCTTTTTCAACTCCAAGAAACTAGCCTCGCACTTATCACTCCAAGTGAACCTCGTGTTCTTCCGTGTGAGATAGGTAAGCGGAGCTGCTAAACTTGAAAATCCTTCCACAAACCTTCTGTAATACCCTGCCAACCCGAGGAAACTACGGATCTCGGTGACACTCTTCGGTCTTTCCCAATTCATCACCGCTTCAATCTTTGCAGGATCAACTGAAATACCTTCAGCAGATACCACGTGTCCAAGAAAAGACACCTTGTTCAGCCAGAACTCGCACTTGCTCAACTTAGCATACAGACTATGCTCTCGAAGTGTCTGCAAGACCAGACGGAGATCTCTCGTGTGATCCTCCTGTGACTGTGAATACACAAGGATATCATCTACGAACACGATCACACATTGATCGAGAGACGATCTGAACACCCGATTCATCAAACCCATGAATGCTGCCGGTGCGTTAGTCAGTCCAAAAGACATGACCAAAAACTCGTAATGACCGTATCGAGTTCGGAATGCTGTCTTCGGAATGTCCTCTTTCTTGATCTTCAACTGATGATAACCAGATCGAAGGTCAATCTTGGAGAAAAACTGCGCACCCTTCAATTGGTCAAACAAGTCGTCTATCCGAGGCAATGGATAACGATTCTTGATCGTGACCTTGTTCAATTGCCTGTAATCAATGCACAGACGCATTGATCCATCTTTCTTCTTCACGAAGAGAACCGGAGCTCCCCAAGGTGAAACACTTGGCCGGATAAAACCAAGGCCTTGCAATTCTTCTAACTGCTCTTTTAACTCCTTAAGCTCAATAGGGGCCATCCTATACGGAGCTCTCGAAATCGGAACTGTGCCTGGAGCTAGCTCAATCGCAAACTCGATTGCACGATCGGGAGGCAATCCCGGCAAGGTTTCTGGAAAAACATCCATATACTCACATACCACTGGAATGGGTGTGGAGTCTCGCACTTCAACACCCTCGAGACTAAGAGCTGCAAAGCGGGAAATGTCTCTTCTCTGAAGTCCCCTGAAATGAAACGGCTTTAACCCCACGGGTTTAAAATGCACCACCTTCTCGAAACACGCCACGTGTCCATGGTGAGTTGAAAGCCAATCCATACCTAGGATGACATCGAAATCCCAATCCTGAATTCCCAGAAGGATCAAGTCGACTGGCAACTCGTGCTGCATGACTTGTACAACACTATCCGGATACACTTTATCTGTCTCAATAGATTTTCCCAATGGAGTTGAAATGGACAACTCCCTAGGTAGCTTGCTTGGCTCGGACGTAAAGCCCTTGGCAAAGCTTGGTGAAACGAACGAGTGAGTGGACCCTGTGTCTATCAACACTCTTGCCAAACATTCATTTACGAGCAACGAACCTGAGAATTTGAATCATTCCAGTTATAACACAACTGTACATATAGATACAAACATCGCAAAACACCACATAGGACATATATGGATACGAATATATCATGGCAATATTAGAACTTTGACAAAGACTAGTTCGCGCGTACCTTGCACAGCATCATCAGATGCCTGTGCGTCTCTATCAGTCATGGCAAAGACTCTGCCCTGGTTTGCCTGACGAGGCTGCTGGGTAGGCTGCAAGGATCTAGAGGCCTGAGATGAAGACCCCTGAAGTGAATTCTGCCTGCCTGGAGGCCGAACTCCCTGTGATCCAAACCGTGACTGCTTGCACGGACAATCTCGAATCATATGGCCCATCTCGCCACAGTGGAAGCATCCACCTGACATTCTTCGGCAATCTCCAGTCTTATGCCGACGACCACATTCGGCGCACTCCTCAAATGTCTGCGATGCGGAGGAAGCCGGAGGCATAACCCTCGTAGCTTGCGATGCCGTAGGACGCGGTGCCTGAGGCGCAAAAGAAGGTCTCTGAGCCGACATCGGCTGGGAGAACTGGTACGGTGCAGTCCTAGCCCTTTTCTCTGAAGAACTACTCGACTGACCCCGAGACATGCTCTTCCCGAAGCCACTGTCTCTTCTTCTCACAAAGTCTTCTGCATTCTTTTCAGCGATCTTCGCCTTCCCTACTATCTCTCTCCAAGACTCTACCTGGAGAATGGACACCCGATCTCGGATGAAAGCCTTCAAGCCCATCTCAAACTTCCTGACCTGTAGGTCTTCAGTAGCCACCAAGTGCGGAGCAAACCTGGACAACTCGGTGAACTTAGCCTCATACTCGGCTACGCTCATCGACCCTTGCTCCAAAAGCATAAACTCTCTCGCCTTTTGTTCCCGAATAAACCTGGGAAAGTACTGTTCCCTGAAGGTCTCTAAGAACTCCGCCCAAGTCCAGGGCACACCTGCCTTAGCAACATCTCTCTGCCTTTGGGCAGCTCTCCACCAGTGTTCGGCTTCACCTTCCATCACGAAGGAAGCCCATTCTACCCTTTGCTCATCGGTACAACGGAGAGCCCGGAAGGTCTTCTCCAGCTGCATAATCCAAGACTCGGCCACCATGGGGTCTAGAGTGCCATAGAATGTAGGAGGCCGCAGTCTCCTAAAAGCTTCGAGCCCCGCGGTGTGATGCACCGGTGTAGGTACAGGCGTGGACGGTGGGGTAGGCATAGGCCTTGCTGCCAACAATGCCAAAGTCTCGGCTATGGAGTCCATCGCATTCGTGAAGTACAACGGTTCCTCTTCTCTCGGAACTTCACTCTCGGCCCTCCGAGTATGGTAACCTCGACCCCGATTGCCACGTCTCATGATATCGAATCCTGAGATCAATTTGGCAAAACATGAGTCTAATTGGATACCAAACCTCACATATCATATAGCAATTCAATAATCATGAAATGCTATACCGCACATAGTATAGTATACATCGAGGTATATATACATCATCATATAATTATACTTTAGAGCCTATACTAGAACCTCGCATAGGACCACATCAATCTCGGATCCTATACTGACCTAAGGATTCACTTGATACCGGTTATGTCGTGGTAACAAGCCTAAGACAACTGAGTCCTTCTGAGTTCTAAGTTCAACTCATAGGAATTACTTCCGCTTAGGCCAAGTCTGAGTGACCTAACTAAGTCTGTCGTTAGACATAACTAGCTCTGATACCAAGTCTGTCGCGACCCAAAATACCCCCTAGGAGTTAAGGGTAAGTTGACTCGTGACCGCCGTACCATACCTCCAATATGATACATAAGGCACACGTGGAAACCTGTCAGAGTACCTGAATATACATAACGGAAACGAAATACAATGCACAGCGGAAAATAAAATACTAAACATAGCGGAAGCAAAATGAATACTCCTATAGCTTGGCTCAAGTAAGAACCAACAAGTATACATATGTGAGAAACCCAAAAGTGGAGTGGACAAACCCCACACTCACATAACAAAATGACACAAGTTCTAAGTCGGTCGATCAACAGAAATCGAAGTCACGACTCCTATCTAGAGCACCATCGTCATGATAGTGATCCATGGAAGGCTCCGGGTCACGGTACTCTTCCTCGACCCAAGGTTCGTCGCCACACAAATCGAATGGAACCCGAGCACCTGCCGATCATAACAATATCGACTGAGCATGGAATACTCAGTGTATACAAACTAAGAACAATAAAGCGGTTAGGCATGGAGCATACAAGACATGGAGAATGAAATCCGAACAATCCTTAAAGCATGGAAACCGTGAAAACATATGTGAGATAATATTCGAAACCAAAACTGTAACCGTGTGAGTCAATCGATAATCATAGCCTTATGAGTTCTTGTGAGTTCATGGAGTTACTTAGAGTCATTATGATCCGTAGAGACATAGAGCATAGAGCGATACCGTAGAGCATTTCCATAGAGCATAACCTTAGAGATCTTAGAGCATTTCATTGTGATCCGTGGAGCTTGTGAGACGATCTTAGAGCATTATCATAGAGTTTTCTTGTGAGCATGGTATGATCCTTAGAGCTTGTGAAACGATCTTAGAGAAATCATAGAGTTACTTAGAATCATTCATTATTCGTCTTTTCGTGAAAAACCCTTGTTTGTACTTTTGAGCAATCTATGGAAAACATCGGTTTATACGAGACATGCGAGCATATGCACTTAATAAGAGAAATCATCATATTTAAGCATAGAATCCCTTAGAGGTATTTCATCAAACACTTAGAGTGCATCATAATAGTAACCTTCATCCAAGTATATAATCACACCTTTTCATACATAGAATCAATACATATAGATAGGGCATATATAAGAAGAATCATATCTAGTAACTAGTAGGATTGCAAGATTGTAGTAGAGTGTATCTACCTTAGAGAAATCAATGGGTTTGACTCCCAATGGCTGGAACAAGCAAGAACAGTGAGTTCTTGGTTGGAAATCACCAAGGGAAGTGGAAGAACCTTGATCTTCCACAAGCTTGATCAACAAGTAGTTCCTCTCCTTCTTCTCTCTCTCAAAATCTCCTAAGATAGGGCACAGAGGGTTTCTGAAACCCTAAGGCACGAACTCAGCCTATTTATAGGCAAAGGGTGGTGTTTAAAGTCTTAAACACCCTTAATGAAGAAAAACTGCGTATGACCGATCGATCGGTGCTATGGACCGAGCGATCGGAGGCTTACCGATCGATCGGTGTTATGACCGAGAGATCGGTCAAAAACACACTCTCTGGAATTTTTCCCCATACAAAAAAGTTAACCGTGCGATAGCCATCGAGCGATCGGTAGTGGACCGATCGATCGCAGGTAATGACCGAGCGATCGGTGCTCTGTTATGTCTGGACTGTTTTGACCATATCTTTTTACTCGCTCGTCGGATTTCGACGATTCAACTTGCGTTGGATCCGTCTTTCGAAAACGAACATTTCTGACGTTTCGGAATTTCCGATTTCTCCCTTATTTATTAATTAGACTACGAAAACTATGAAAACGGCCAATTAGCTATGAAGGTGCTATTCATTAAGGATGAAAAAAAATCCGGGGTGCTACAAGAACGGGCTCGTGTTTGCACGTGTTTTACAGGGTGGCATGTCTATGTTCGGGAGGAGGGCTGCACATCAGACTGGAAATCAAAGACAAAGGTCAGTCCCATCCAAACACGAGCCCGAGCCCAACCTGGACTATTAAGCCAGAGCCCAGCCCATCCTAACGGTTTGGGTTGAGCCTGAGTTGGCCGAAATTCAGCATAACATACATATTAAATTCACAAACATGTAGAGGAAAAACCAACTGAATGCTCACAAACAGAACTATTACAAGATTTGTGTAATAAAAATAAATGATCGATTATTATTAATTTGACTAAATGAGATCCTATCATAGATTGAGATTTTTCAACCGTGTGTTAATGAGGAGGCTTTTTTTTTGTTTTCCCATGCAACAAAACAAACAATAAGAGAAAACCAATCTACACCAAAATCAATAATAAACCCTCTAAACATGCCTAATATAAGCCGTACCCATCTTATTTAATCGATACAAACTATCATAAGTACACAAAGATAGCGAGTGCCAGCTTAATGGGCCGACGATCAAATTGCCTTTCAAGGCCCAGTTTCTTTTCACTTAGTGGCTTCACCGGAGTCTAAATCAAGCTTCTGCTCCTTTTCTTTTTTGTTCGGTGATGCTGGATATAAATATTTTCTTATTTTATCATGTCCATGGTGTTTTGTATGGGGCCAAACTTGCACTAAATAAAAATTTAGATTTCTTATATATATATATATATATATATATACTAGTGGGTGGCACATGCGATGCACGTGAGAGTAAGGGGAAGGAGTTAATCATAGTTAATAGGAATTAAAAGAGACACGTGTTAACCCGTGGGCACGATTGAACCCTCCCCGAGTTCAATCGTGATGGACTGTGATTCTATTATTTAAATAGATAGATGAGGGTAGTTTGGGAATTAAAGTAAAACATTAAATTAAAGTTTTGTTTTATATAAGGGTAGTTTAGGAATTTCAGAAAATTCAGGCTACCCCTGCCTCTCCCATTATAATAGTAAATAAATATATATATATAACTCAGGATGTCCCCAACCCTTCGGGTCAGGACTAACCCGTTGGTGTGTTGAGAGCCCGCAACCCATTACACCAGGTAAGGCCAGAAAATCGGCCTTGTGCCTATATTACTTTTAACAATTTTTTTTTTTGGGGGGGGGGGGGGGGAGATTCAAAGATTCAGTTGACCATGCAAATTACAAATGGGAGGGCACGGGAGAAACTAGCATTTGAACATATAAAATTTTCTTCAAATAAAAATCTTCTTTTTTCTGTTGGCTGCAAAATCGTTGGGTAGGTGATCAGTAACGTCGCCACAAATTTGTTGTTCCCCACGAATTTCAGCAGTGTCCGAAAAGTATAAAAAGGGGACGCTTGGCATGTTCACGTCCACTGCCACTTCCTAACACGTATACTATTAGTGTTCAAAATAAAGGGAATTGCTTGTTCAAATCACGGAGTGAAGCTTGGCCACACTGTTCTTTATAGCTCAGGGTCAGTATGGATCAATAGCAAGACACATAAAAAAAACGTGTGAATTCAAAACTGTTACATATACTTTTTATTATTTAAAACCTTGGATCTTGTACTTTTCCATTTTCATCTATTGATTTTTTTTTTTTGGTAAGGATTTTTGTTGCTGAGTTTGCAACCGTGTCAACCATTAATCGCCTCATTAGGAAAAACAATCTAATATTTTGGATGTACGCAATATTCGAACGTCATTGAAACTGATATTTTCCTGAATCAAATGTGGATCCCGTTTCGATAGCGTGGTCCTCTTGGGGATAGGTCATGACGTGGTTACACATTGCCATTGTCGGTTGGTTCGATTCATCACATGTTCTCTGTTTGAGACTCGCAATTGCAAACCCCACCATGTGGCTTAGATATGGACCTTCCTTCTCTTAAAGCTTGCACACATTTGACGGTGAACCTGTGGATGGTTATCGTATAGGCATTGCAAATGGAAAATGCATGGAGAGCAGACCTCAGCATCAGCACATTTAATCTATACACGTCGAGGCCTAAATTGATAAATCCACAACTATCGGATAAGCTCACAAGGAGAATCTGCATAAATGTGTCGACGCCTAAGCGCACAGTCTTAGCACATTGCCTCTCTTCTCTCAGTTCTCACTATCAAATCTCCCATTCTCATTCATATAACTTGTTTTTCAGAACCGTAAACCCGGAGGTCTCGAGTGGGGGTATTTCCTATGCAACATGTGAGACTGAGTATAGATAGATATCAGCGTTTATGAAAAAAGAAAAAAAATTGTTTGTTTTATGTAGTAGGGAGAGTGCTCTCCCCACTAACCCCACCCTATATGCCCATCAAGCAGTACTACAGTAGTAATAAGATAATAAACTTCGGTGGTAATAAGATATATAATAAATTTTAGGAGGGGACCTTCAAGTACATTCCCATTAAATGATTGAAAAATAGTCACCTCCTCCGTCGGTGATGCGAGGAGGGGCATCTCGACTCCCATTTTCTTGCCATGTGCCCCTTTCTAACCCATTTAGCTGTGGTTAAGATTCATCCACCCTCGGGATTCACCCATATACCCTTGGTTTTTAGAAAAATAAAATAAAAAAAATTAACTACAGGGTTAAAGAAAACTAACCTAAGTTAATGGAAGTTGAAGCGTCGGCTATGTGAGAGCGAGGAGGCATAGTCCCCTCCTCGGCCGACGAGGGGACTATTGCTCTATATTATTTATCCTTGTATAATTTTAAGGGCCATTGACAGGGGGTAAGTAGAGCTAGGAAAATCAATGGAGAAACAATGTCTCCCATATATATGATTAAAAAAAAAAAGCTGTTACATGGGGACAAACTGAATTGCACAGAAAATTGTCCAAATAGTTTCCAATATGCCGTTGGTTTTCCCAAATGTGCTGCTCTGCTCCGCTCTAAGAAATTTGGAGAGGTTGTTAGCATCAGTTGGGCATGAGTTACTGACGTGGACTCGAGCATATATAGTTTTTTTTGGTGAGCTAACGGATTAGTAGTCTTAAATCTTCCCACCATTGGAAAATTAAGCTTACATAAAGAGAACTCCAGCCTCCCCATCGCAGCTACCTCTTACGTGCATGGTTAGCAGCACTGCCCAGTGGTGAGGATCATATTGAGTGGGAATAATGAAATGATGAATTAGAATAGCCAATTTTAAAACATAGATACTGATTAAAATCTTGTAGGATTCTGTCTCCAAATGGGAATCGAATCTATCTACCCTACACGTAGATCTCGATTATTATACTGGTTCAAGTAACATTGCCAATGTCACACACAGGTCTCCCGCTTTCCAGGACTTGTCTTGGTATGCTCTATTTTGTTGGGGCCTAAAATTCATGTAATTCCCCCAAGTTGATGGGGGGAGATGGGACAGAATGTATTGGGAATGAAATTCCTGTTGGAAACATTTTTTTTTTTTCCAAACACTGTCGTGAGTCGATCGTGAGGTGAATCTATATGATAAACGGGAAAACCATGATGGAAAAGGGTTTCTAGTTTTGACTCCCACCGCATTGGATTTTGCCAACTCAACCATATCCTAATACTGAAAAAAACAAATTAAACCATATCCATCGTGATTCTCTGACTGAATTCAAAAGGATCCTAACCGTTCGTGGCCATATATGCACATGATCATAACTGTCCAAACAATTGATTGTCAAGCTCCTTCGATGGCGATAGCTTACAAAATTCAGACAATCAATCACTAAATAACGCTAGCTCCAACTGCATCAACCACTATCATTAATTTGGCCCACGAGAAAAGGTATGTTCAACTTTTTTCTTTCGTTAGGTGAGCAAGGGTGGAGTCAAAATTCTCTTGCAGGGGCTATTAAAGGGGTTTGGAGGGCGTAGTCCCTAAATTTTTTTTCATGTGCTATAATGTCTGTTTATGTCCATTTGTGCATGATATATTTGTTTTCAAAAGTTTGGGAGGCTATAGCAGCAATTTAGGGGTGTCAACGAACCGAGCCAGCTCGGCTTGACTTGAAATAAATCGAGCTTGAGCTTTTTACTTTGGGCTCGTTGAGCCGAGCCGAGCCGAGCCGAACCGAGCCTTAAAAGTGAGCTTGAAAAATAAACGAGTCGAGCCTGAACAATAGGTAGCTTAGCTCCGCTCGATTAATTTTATAATAATATCATTTACAAGTTAAAGTTATATTATATATTTAGTATACATTAACATAATTATTTTTGTTTAAGATTCAATTCAAGCTTTTACGTGAGCATAGTCACAAAAAAATGTGTTTTTTTTTTTAAAATCCGTTTAAATGCGTATTAATACCCTGCCGTAGAAAACGGCGTTTAAAACGAATAATACGAAAAAAAAACCCGTTTAAAACGCGTATTAATACCTTGCCATAGAAAATGGCGTTTAAAATGAATAGTACGAAAAAAAAATAGATAATTTTGAAATTTTTTGGGAATGAAAATTATGCAGATATTGATGACTTTGATGCTTTTTTCAGGGATTGATGAATATAAATTAGTGGTTTTATTAATATACGTATTTTAATCTTATTTTTAATCTTGATAATTGATGTTTTAATGAAATTTAATACCTTGATGGAATGAATTTAATATTAAAATGATATATGAACTTATTATTGTTGATTATAGTTACTTTTTTTTTGTATATTATCTCACGAAATTGTTAGATATGTTAATTATTATCGTTACTAACTTTTATAATTATAAATTTTTTCTCCGTTTTTTTTCCCGAAGTTTTTCCATATTTTCCCGATTTTTTCAAATTTTTATGTACTTGACCTTTGCCGAATTATTCCCCATCCACGACTTTGTGACTATGACGTGAGTCACATGACATCCTAAAAAAAAAAAATGTCATTTTAATTTTTTTAATTGAATTTAGTGCTTATCAATGTATTTTTTTTAAAAAAAGTTATCAAGCCGAGCCGAGCTCGAACTCGAGCTCAACGATTTGTGGACGAGCTGAGTCGAGCCTGAGCCTCTGTAAAATTCCAATGAGCCGAGCCGAGCCCGAGCCTCTGAAAATTCCAACGAGTCGAGCCTAAGCATCTGTAAAATTCCAACGAGCCGAGCCCGAGTAGGGCCCAGCTCGGCTCATTGACACCCCTAACTGCTCTTGTCCCTACGCTCCCTGACTATTATTGCTATAGTAAAATTTTCCCCCAAATTTCAGGGGAGTTAAGCCCCCCAGGCCCCATGTGGCTCCGCCATGAGGGGGTAATGGTTGATGTCTTTGTAGAACCCAACCACCAATTGATGTCCCAAATGTTAATAATTTTTCTAAATTCTGCTTGTGCTGCTTGGGAGGAGCTAAGTACCGCCACGAATAGGCCTTTGCGATACCAGATCCAAAATCGCTCGAGCGGCATCAAGCATCCGAGACAAGCTTTTGAGCACTGTTGTGATCCACTCGGGCGGCGGTATGCTCCACCCAAGAGGTGGGTGCGGGATCAGGTTTTCTAATTCTGATTTTTTCCTTATATAAAGAATTCTTTGTACTAAGGTTTGAGATGGTGAAGCCAAACTATCTCTTTGAGAGAGAGATTGTTTGAGAGGCTAGAGGTCATTTTCTCTTTGTTTTAATAATTAGTGAAAAATGTGGTCTCTCCCGGACGAAGCCCCACTTGGGTGAACCACATATATCCTTGTGTTCTTGTGGGTTTCTGTTCCCTTTCATTAAGTTTTCTTTTCACTACACCAAATACATTTTCCAAAGGCCCCAATCCAACTAAGCATGCCAAACGCATACATACTCGTTGTAGTGCTAGCTTCACTCTTAATATTTTTTTCCCTCTTAGTACTTAAAAGGAATGCCATCATATCATTTTATTTATTTAGTAGAAAAGCCATTAAGAGAGTAGAAATTGAGAGAGTGAAAGTAAACAAAATCCTACTCACATTAAGGGGCAGCGGGTTGAGATACCAAACCCTCTCCACCCTCTTTGAAATGAATAGAGCTCTGGTACACCTGAGCTCCCCAAGACAATCCCTTTTTAGGGGTGTTTTTTTTTTTATCATTATAAATATTCAAAATTAATATAAATATTTACCAAATTAATAAGACTTGTTTTGAGAACACAAAATTTGAAATGAGGGCTCCGAATGATATTTAAACTCGAGATTAATATATAAGAAGAGAGAAATGCTGGCCCATCTCGACTTCCAAAGCCTCATGGTGGTAGCAACAAGTGTCACTAAACTTCCTAATACCTTGAGAAGTAATGCAAAACATAACTTTATTTGTTTGAATTAAAAAAAAAAAAGTATGTTAAAAAGGATATTAATAACACGTGTTGCAATACCATGGCGAGGCTGAAATTCTTTTAATTTGTGAGACAAGGACTATCACCCCCCACATAATAAAATGAATCATAATTAAGGTCAGTTTATGATTGTCGATCCCATCTACTCAGAAATAATCCCTCATATACTGTGAGAGTCATGAAAAGGCAGTGATTTGAGAACCACCCCTGCGAGTTCTTCCTTTTTTTATTTAATACCTAGAGAAGACTGCAGACTACCGTAAGCAACATCATAAAGTATTTAATTAATAATAATTAATTCATTCATAACTTAATGCCATGGCAGTGTACATCTCCCCTTGGGGATGAGGGATGTATTCTAAATTGTGATGCGGAAATTCATCTGAGACCGTTTAAATTTAACTTATCCTATTAGAAATTTCAACCCATTAATCAATATTAACCAATGCAATAAATGAGCGCAGTAATTGTTAGGATTTTCTTATTAAATAAAAACTCATGTGGTTCGGCGCAATCCCTATGTTTTCAAAACTCGGATTGTATAGTTGTCAGTTGTCAATAGAGAATAATCAAGTTAAGGGGTCCCATTAAAAAATGTGATCAAACAGAGACCTTAAGTGTTATTAAAGCTAACAAGATGGTCAAGGTTAGCGACCGTTAGATCTTTGGTGTGATTCCTCTCAACCCTTGGATCTTATGATGGGTAGGGTTCCAAGGGTATATAAAGAAAAGAGAAGTCTCTCTTTTCTCTTACGTCATTAGAAGCCCCATTGAATCAGACCTAAGGAGAAAAGAGAAGACTCCTCTCATCCTCTCAAGCACAATACGAAAAGCCAAGCATCACACCGGAAGGGAATAGGGAAAGTCCAGTGAAAGGTATGAGATTATCTCTTTCAATCCATATCTCTTTTTGATTATGAATTCAAGAAAAATGAATTGCATGATCTAGATTAGGATTGGAATAATCATGTTTTGGTTTAACATATTATTCTTGAATCCCAACAATTGATATCAGAGCACAGGCTTGACCTTGTGATTAATTTTTCTCAATAATCAAAATCTGAGTTCAATTTATTTTCGGATTTTTATTGATCTAAATGATTGATAATTAAGGTTAATCAAATAAATAGAATGGATTGATTTTTGGATTTGATTATCAATTTTAGTGTTTCCGAATTAATTTTTGGAGTTGAATAGTAATGCTTAAAGATCTGAGTGATTCAGTTTTAAGGAAGATCAGAAATTAAATTAAAAAAAAAAAAATTAAATTTTTTTTTTTGGGTTTTCAATGTTTTTGGTTGGATGGCGATTTTGCGGTCGTCCATCGCCGAAGGAGGCCGTCGTCGGCATGGTTTTGCTCTCCGGGGATCGGCCGTCAGTTTGGCACCGGCAGCAGCCGGAGAGGTGGCCGGTAGGGCCCCCAAGAGTGGGGATATAGTACCGTTTTTTAGGGTTTTGAAAAATAAAATTAAAAAAAAAATTTAATTTGTTTCGGGTGAGGGAGACAGACTCACGAGGGTCAACCTGACCCTGTGAACCAAACTCATTGGATTAAACCCGAACCGGATTATATTTGACCCGACCTGTATGGGTCTTAACCGAACCCGAATGTATTGACCCGACCCAGATAAACCTGAACCGGTTTAACCGGACTGAACCAGGGCCCAGACCGGACCGCGTGACAGCGTCAACCCGTGCAGGCGTGACGTGCAGACAGCGTGTGAGTCGCAATCCCGCGCGTGAGGCGCAGTGCCTATGCATGATGCGCGTGTAGTGCTGTTCCCATGCGTGTGAGGCTCGCGTGACACACAGAAAACGTGTCATCTGCGCGTGACACTTCTCAAGGACACTTTTAGGGGAAGTGTTCGACATTTCCTGAGGTTTTTGAGTGTTTTGATTCCGATTTTGGGGTCCATTTGGACTTCTGAGCACTGTAAAGAGCTGTTTTAGTGCATGAATATTATTTTCTTATGATTTTAACATTAAATAAAGAAAGAATTTGATACTTTTACCCAAAATTAATATCAGGAACTAAAGTTAGATCATCCTATGGGGTTTAGGTTTGATCTGTAAGGCGGTCGTTAGAATGGTTATAATCAAAGTAGGCTAGATTGTCTTGCCCAAAGGTGACCGTCCTATGGAGGTTATGGTTTTCAAATTTAGGAATTTCAGTCTCTTTAAGATCGCGAGTTTGCACTCACCTACATTGAATAGCTGATCTTGCCCAAAGGTGTTTAAGGACTTCATGTAGACTGAGTGGGGCAGAATGATTTGTGCATGACGGTGAAAGAATGATAACCCTCTTGCTCAAAGGTGTGGAAGTATCTCAATCAATCCAAAACGTGATAAATTAGTTTTGCACCCGACTGTTGTCGCCAATTGGGGGGTGAATTGCATGTCGAAATCTCTTGCCCAAAGGTGTGATTAGATGATGTGATGCGCCCACCTGTCCCGTAAAGTGGAAGTAAGCAACCATAAATTAAACCACTTTAGCTATCCGGCTTAACCCCTAGACCAGATTAGAATAATAAAGTTTAAGTAAAGTCATGCAAGGACAAGTATAAAGTAAAGTATTATAATTTGTACAATAATTTGTGAGATATACCATAACATATAAAACAATGAATTTTTCAGATATGGACGGGTCTATTGTTCATAAACATTTGACTGAGATTGAGCCTCTATATGGTTCAACTATAGTTCTTGGAAGATGCAACTAGATATAGTTCTGCGTTGCCTTGATTACGACTTTGTCCTATTGAAAGAAAAGCCGGTTACTCCCACTGCTGAGTCTTCGAACTCAGATAAGTCCTTGCATTCGAAGTGGGAAAAGGCCACTAGGATGGCCATGATGATCATTAGGGCTTATGTTGAAGAATCTATCAAGGGTGGTATTCCTACTGCTGATACTGTTAAGGTTCTTTTTGAGATTATCAAGAAGCAATTTATGGGGTTTGTTAGGTCTCGTCAGTACAGTTGTCTGATTCAGTTGATTTCATTGAAGTATGATGGTGCTGGAAATGTTCGGGAGCACATCTTGAAGATATCTAAGTTGATTATCTCTCTTAAAGAGCTGAAGTTGACCATTGAGGACGACCTCATGGTGCATTTGGCTGTAGCTTCGCTTCCTTAATCATTTGATGCTTTTAAGGTTAATTATAGTTCCCAAGATAGGAAGTGGGACCTGCATGAGTTGATAGTTGTGCATGTTAGTGAGAAAGAGCGCATGAAGCGTGGGAAAGCTGAATCTGTGAACTTGATTGTGAATTCTGGTAGTAAGAAGAATTTTAAGATTAAGGGGTTTTAGAAGCCTAATTCACAGAATTTCTGGTGAAGACAAAATTCAGGACAGAGTTTAAGTCATAATTCAGGACAGAGTTCAGGACATCAATTTCAGAGAAATGATAATACTAATGAACCAAAGGAAATTGAGTGTTTCTTCTGCAAGGGGAAATGACACATGAAAATAGATTATTTTAAATATAAGGATTGGTACAGGAAGAATAAAGGAGTTCATTCATCGGCGAAGCGCCAAGGCTGAAGAGCTGCTATTTTTTGGGGGAACTCTGCACCAACAATATTGGAGGCTGTTGGAACTTATTGATTAGTATTAGACTTTATTTATGTTTTTACTATTAGATGTTATTTTTATTGTGCCATTGTTTAGGCGAGATATTATTTATTTTAGATTAGATACAGTTTAGTTTTATCCTTGAGGGGAGTGCACTCTCCATCAGATATATTTTTCAGACAGTTGGTAGTAATATATTAGTGGATGATCTTTATTAGCTAATCTTGGACTCATATTTTATATAATCCTTGTTGTGTATGTTTGTCGATTCTATTGTAATAGTTTTACTACTAACCGATATCAGTTCCTTTTAGATGATTTTTCCAGTTTTTTAGATGTTGTAAATAGTGAGGACTTCTTTGAGTGGATGGATGCAATGAAAGAGGAATTAAAGTCTCTGAAATATAATTTTTTTGGAAATTAATCCCATTACCTGTTAATTCCTCATTCATTAGGTAAAGGTAGATTTATTTTTGGGTAATTGTGACTCTTGTGACAATTTGAATGGTAAACTTAAAGTAGTGATCTACTTGGATCAGTGCATATATGTTAAGGTCAATGGGAGCAGGTTTGTAATTATGTATTGTACGGTAAATATTTTTGATATAAGATATATGAGAAGACAAGTTATATTTTGGATATCAAGATTACCATATATGATATTTCTAGACGTTTGGAGTTATCTCATATGATTTCATGTTGGTTTACAAGAGATATATTGAACTAGAAGTTGTGAAGTTATTCAGACTCTGATTTTGCTTGTTTTCAGGATAATTTGAAACCCTCATCAAATTATATATTGTTGCATGTTTGGATTGTGAACCCGTTAACTAAAGAACTCTCCATTAGAAATTTTAAAGAACTTGTCACTATTATGGAACTTTTAGAATCTTTTGATTCATTTATTTAGTGAGAGTATATATTGTTTATTGTTTTATATTCCAGTCAATTATATGATATACATATCATTGTTTTATACTCTCAGATATTGATATATGATGGTTATGCAAATTAAATATTGATGCATTATTTGATTATGGTTATGTATTTGAATTGCACGTGTAAAAGGTAAAGACATCAAGTGATGGACTTCACATGACGAATGTGATTGATGTCAAGTTTGCCCGAGAACCTTTCACAAAGCTCTCAAGTTGCTTGGGCTGAACATGGTTGGACTCCATGTTTGAGGCATTCATTTTGGATACATGGTGATGGACTTCACATGGCAGTTGCTGTAAAGTATCGGAATGACATACATATGCTTAAATACATGTTGCGTGGACAATTTTTAGACATACATATTTTGATCACATAAACTTGTGTACGGTCCATATCACACATTACTGAGCCACCATAAAGAACCGCTCTGAAACATTAGTATTACTAGCTGTTTGACTATGGAGTGACTTGCATCATAGTAATAAATACTAGTAGATGCTAAATGCTTCCATGATCACCGTTAGTGGTGCTTTTGAATCAGAGTGACAGTTAAAGAACACTTAATTTTCTACAGTAATGTTTTTCAAAAAATTGAAAGAGTGACCACTCATGTTTTTTAAGGTTGTTCAATCCGAAGAGTTTTTTTATTTTATTTAAGAATTGTTTGGACCAAGTGGAAGATTGTTAGAGTTTTTCTTATTCAATAAAAAACCCATGTGGTCCGGTGCAATCTTTAGATTTTCAAAACTCGGATTGTATTGCTTTCAATAGAGAATAATAAGGTTAAGGGGTCCTACTAAAGAAAAGTGATCAAACATGGACCCTTAAGTTTTATTAAAACTAACAAGATGGTCAGGGTTTGGTGATCGTTAGATCTTTGTTGTGATTCCTCTCAGCCTTTGGATCTTATGATAGGTAGAAAAGAAAGGGAAAGTTTCTCTTTTCTCTTACATCATTAGAAGCCTTATTGAATCAGACCTAATGAGAAAAGAAAAGACTCATTTCATCATCTCAAGCACAATACGAAAAGCCAAGCATCACACCGGAAGGGAATAGGAAAATTCCAACGAAAGGTATGAGATTATCTCTTTCAATCCCTATCTCTTTTTTATTATGAATTCAAGAAAAATTAATTACATGGTCTAGATCAGGATTGAAATAATCTTGTTTAGGTTTAATATGTTATTATTCTTGAATCCCAACAGTAATTAGTTATCATAGGACAACCGACTTAGAGCAGAAATAACAATTTTTTTCTTGGGTTAAAGGCAACACACTCTAAACACACACACACGCATTGTAGTTACTAAGGTGCAAGAAATAATGAATTTAATCACTGTAATGAAAAAGAAAAAAAGAAAAAGAAGCAACAGTAGCTCCATATAACACTAATACATTGGTTCCGTCCAAGCTCTCCTCCCCTAATTTAATTGAAAAAAATAAAAATAAAAATAAAAATTGCTACCGTGGCATCACTAATTTGTTTGCTTTATCCACCTCCCTCTCGGATCTCCAACACCAAATCAGAGAACGGGATGGATGATGCCTGCAATTGTATCCTACTATAACCATCCATATCCTTATCTAATAATCAAAATTTGTTTTTGGTGGTGAGAGAGAAAGAGAGAGAGAGACAGAGATAACTCGTGGGGCCCACCGACGTCCCAGTGCCCAATTGAGTGATGGCACCGAAGGGGCTGGTATGGTAGGTAGTATGGCCCAGGAGATAACACCCCCCTTTCGCAAAAGTTAGACGTGTGCTCATTTGGAAGAGTGTGCTATAATTAGAAAAGCAGGCACAACGGCCAAATTGCCGCTGCAATAGCGACGGAACCGGCAATGAGCTGCCCTGTGGAAGACGCAGTACTGCTCACATCATCCCCTCCTGCGTACATCATTGTGCTGTTTATCAGAGGTAGGTCCGCCGCTTCCGGGTTCCCGTCCGACGATTTCTGCCTGCACCATTCATATTAGATTATATTATTTATAATATTCACTCACTCCTCGATAATAATAATAATAATATATAAAAGTGTCTCTCAGACTCTAAACAGCAACCAGGCTGCTGTCATCACTGACCTATTCACGATCGTTTGGGTGATGGCAACGTTTGGCCGGTGAACGAATCTCGTTTTGGCAAAACGTGATGCGCTTCACTAGGTTGAGTATTGGGTAAGGTGCACCACTTATCTTTGTTTCGGATTCCGTCACCGACTTTGGCAAGATAAGAATTCCTTGCCTTTTTAAAAATAACACGTGTTATACTTTATGGAAAAGTTTGTAAATGTTCCTGGCCTCGGATTGTCTCTGGCGAAACCAGAAAACCCTCTCGCGGTTCCATACATTATGCGACAGTTGGCAAAAAAAATAATGAGGAGCGGTCATTCCACTTTCTCCCTATATTTTGACTTCTTTCCATATGATATCCCTCCCCCTTATTCTCATACACTTATCGCCACACGTCTTAACTTTTCGACTGATTGTTGGCAAATCGAGGCCTCCTCATGAATGCTACCTGGCCTTAGTAACAATTGCAAATTGATCATGCTTGGTGGAGGGTGAGAATAGAGTTTACATTCTTACACTCAACCACCAAGGAGATCGAATCATAGCCGACCACAATTGAGTTATAGGACTCCCAAAGGCTAAAATATGCCCCTTCAACCCTTGTTACCAATTCTTTAACTCTTAGTGTTTAATAATCAAATTTTAGTTTTTGAAAAGAATATTAACATATATTAACCTAAGAGTAAATAATTCTTAATTAAAGTTATATATGTTTAAAAAAAAAAAATTCTAAAGGTTAGATTTTTTAACAGGTTAGAAAATCTTGACCAGAGTTAATTAGGGTTAAAGAGAACACGGGTTGACCTATAGGAGCCATTGGCTATGATTCGATCTCATCTCCAACGTTCGCATTGTCAGACCGTCTAAATTTGATGACCGATATACCGTCAACGTTTCCAAAACAAGGCAAAATTTTCAGTAAGGTAATTTTACCTGGTTGTGAGGGAAGGGCAGAAAGTGATAAGGTAGTCCGCGGAGGCACAAGTGAAGGTGCTGGTTCCATCATCGTAGGCGTAGCTGTAGGCACGAGGGCACGCGTGTTTGAAGAACTCTGAATACGAAGATGACTTGCATGTGTCCGGAGTAGCATACGCACCGCTACAGCAGTACTGCGGATCGCCGAATGCCTCGCACGCGCTTTTGCAAGCAACGCTATTGCTCCCATCGGAGCTGGAAACCTTCAGCTCAGACGGACAAGCATCGTTGAGGTCGGCAAGGCATCCAGTCACGGTACAGTTCCCTCCGGTGCCTCCCTGGGTTACAATGAGCATAGGGAGGTTATAACCATCGACTAAGCTTACGTCGTAGAAGTCGAGGCCACCGGCGCCATTTAGCGTGAACTCTGCGAGAGTGGCAGGGGGTGCAGCACCGCCACCGGCGCATTCTATCTTCTCTGAGCCGCAATCACCGGTGACGCAAGAAAATTTCCCAGTAGAATCCTCGCTACAAAGGGTCCTACCCCAAAACCGACCTGACCACGAAGCTGGCGCAGAGAGAGTCTTGGTTTCGTCTTTTTCAAGGGCGAAGCCTGTAGTAGAGAGTGGGGTTGTACCGGCGCTTGCGAGTATGCCTGGCCATACGGTGTGGCTACACTTATTAACCATTGTGAACGACGCCGAGAGTGTTCCTGTAATGCGGATCACAAAACAATAAAAGATTAGAGAAAGTTGCAAATTGAATGGAAGAGGAAAAACAAGAGGAGAGACAGAAGAGATTAAAAAGGTTCTGAGGTTACAATTACCTGAGACAAACATGAGAAGAAGAAGAGGAGATAGAATGATCGCAAAGAGGGGAACTCGAGCCATTAAGATAAGAAGAATAAAGAGAAGAAGAGGAGGAAGGAGAAAGAGAAACAGAAGACCTGGCTTTGATCTCCGGAATTTTCTTCCTCTTTCCGACAAGCAAAAAGGAAGAGTGAGATTGGATTTTTGAATTGGGGGATTTATAGACTGAGGAGTCTGTTTTTTTGTGAGCCAAATCATCTCCGGTGACTCCCAGTAGATTTTGTGTGTACTCTTCATAGTACGCCACGTATATGGAAATGAGGTTATATTAGTTAGAACAGTGCAAGGCTTCGCTGTATACCACTCTGTGTGCCGACTCGCACCCTAAACCGACTCTACACTACCTTCAGTTGATGTCGGTTAAGGAACCAAATTTTCTAATGTTATAACCGGATTATGGGAAATCCTGTTATGCCCCCTAAGGTTGCCACGTGTCCCTTTTGATACCTCTAAACTGTGGTTAAGATTCACCCATCCCACCCTTAGGGTTCACCTACCCATCCTTGATGATTAAAAAAAAATATATATATATTAAAACTATTTTAATATTAAGAGTATTAAAAATTTTTAAAAAAATTAGTTTTTTTTTTTTCCGCTAAAAAGCAAGGATGAGTGAGTGAACCCTATGGTAATGAATGAATCTTAAGCATATTTAAGGGTTGTCAAAACCGGCACATGGGGCCTAAGGGACATACCTGAATTTCCCAAATCATTATAACAGTGGAGGATTTGGTTCTACCCCGTTAAACTCTCTTAGAGTTGGATGGACATCAACGCTCGTGGGTTTTAGAAAATGGAGCCTCACTGACTGTATTTTTGTTTTTTGTTCAACAGCCTCACTAATTGTAGATGTGATTGATTACCCTTTTTCAAAGTGGCCTATTTTTTAAGACAGACGGATCCGAACTTTAGGGAAGCAAATCATTTATCCAAATTTCTTGCACACCCTCTTAAAAGAAATCATGGCCCTTTAACACTTATGCAACATGAAACAGGCCCATGAAATACAACAGAGGATTTGGTTCCTCCTCAGTTGGCAATTTGACCCTCCAATTACGATATTCGGCATGACCTCTGCCTCCTAAACTTGTAAATTGGAGGTCGTTTTTTTCTGACGCTATTGGCTGGGTCTTTGCTACGCTTGGACCAACCTAACCCAACTCTCCCCATGCTTTATTTTACGGAAGCAAATCGTATGTGTTTTTTTTCTGGTTATTTTATGTGGTTATGAGTATTGGAATGACAGGATGAATTAATTTATACGGACTTCACAGTTGTAAGCATCTCTAGGAGAGATTATGGCCTTCAAAAACACTGCCACCAAAGGATATGATTCCTATTTACCATCATTATTTATAGGATACAGTTTAAATATCATGCGGGGCTCTGCATCATGCCGAGTTCCTTTTTACACTATCAGATGGTAAAAATGTAATTATACATAATTATACTTTTACCACCCAGTAGTGTAAAAAGGAGCTCCGCATGATGCAGAGCTCCCCATGAAAATAAATCTCGATAGGCTAATAGGTAAAAGACTGACCATCAATAAAAATTCTGTACATGGCAATTAGTTAATGGAGTCAAATCCTCAAGGTGATAACTGGAAAATCTGGTTATCACCCTTTGAGGTGGCCACATGTCCCCTTGACACCCCCTTAACTGTGGTTCAGATTCACCCACTCATCCTTGGTTTTTAGAAAAAAAAATGATAATTTTTTTTAAAAATATTTTAATATTAAAAAAACCTTTAAAAACCCTAAAAACAGATTTTTAATTTTAAAAAATAGAAATAATATTTTTTTCCTAAAAACCATGGATGAGTGGGTGAATCTAAACCACTGTCAAGGGGGAAACGTGGCCAAATCCAATTATCACCATAGAGGATTTGACTCCTCAGTTAACCTTGGAACTTTTACAACCTGTAAGTATTCTCCCTGTATTCATACTTTACTAAATTTAGATATATGGTGTTACTTTTCTTTGTGTCAGTACTGTATCAAAAAAAATACATACCATCACTATGTATATTATGTCATTACTATTTTAAAATTTTTTCATCACTATGTCAAATTAGTACTATGGCTTATGTTTAGACTTTAATAAGATTATATCAAAAATTAATTTTATGAAAAGAAAAAACATATAGCTAAAACACATGATAACATAATAAATAGTCAATTATATATAATATTATTATAAAGGAATAGTAAATGCACTTTAATTTAAAATATACTACATAATTTTTAACTTAAGAAAATATTCTATTATGACACAAAACAAAAAATTGTAATTAATAATTCCATCGTGTAACTATTTGTATTGCATCATATCCCAAAACTAGATAAATGAAGTTAGCTGTTGGTGATGGTGCATGAAAAAATAAATTACACTCTTTAAGTATTGGCCTTTGAGGATAGGGCTTAGGCCCAACCGTTACGTATGAAAGGGCTAGACTTGATAAGACCTAGGCCTCATCCTTTGATAGCCTACTCTATCAAAACCGGTATAGTTCTGAACAATGAACAAAGAAGGTTTGAATCCCTCTCTCTTCTTTTACATATTGAATAGATTTGCTCTGTGATTCCCTTAATCAAGCAATTGCCTATACACTACAAGAAAGCTACCGACTAGCGATCGAAAATTAGGGAAGAAAAATATTTGTGTCTCTAATACATCATTTGTAGAGATGAAAATTAGTTCCAACACTAATGTTTCGTCTCTAATATTAAAAGACCATTAGAGATTGAAATATTTCCGTCTCTAAGAGTAAAAGACCATTAGAGATAGAATAATTCCGTCTCGAATTCTTATTTTGACATGTAATTCATTTTTAAAAATAAATTCATCTTTTGAGATGAAAATATTTTCGTCTTTAATAGTAAAAGACTATTAGAGATGGGATATTTCCATCTATAATACTTATTTTGACATTAAATTTTATTTTCCAAATAAATTCACGTTTAGAGATGGAAATATTGCCTTCTCTAATAGTAAAAGACCATTAGAGATGGAATATTTCCGTCTCTAATACTCATTTTGACATTTAATTGTTTTTAAAAAATAAATTCACTATTATGGATGAAAATATTTCCATCACTAATACGAAAAGACCATTAGGGATGGAAATAAATCTGTCTCTAAAGATGCAAATTAAAATTGTGAACTCTCCCCCCTTTGTTTTCCTTCCCCCCCCCCCCCCCCCCCCCTATTTTCTTTTCCCCTTTTTTTCCCTTTTCCGCTCTTTCATTCATGAGAGAGGGTTTGCCTTCCCTCTCGAGTTGATCGTTGTGTGGTGACTACGGAGGAAGAAGCCTCTCGTCGTCAATCCAATCGTTGTGTGGCAAGCGAGAATCGGAAGTCGTGGTCGTCGTCGCCAGAGAAGGAAAACCAGTTTTACACAACGAGAGGGTCCTTGGGTTTCAACCAAGTTCATCCAAATAAGGTGGCTGTAACGGATAAAATTCGTAAAATCAACCTAGCGTTGGAGAACGAGCTCGTTTTTGTTGTTTTGTTCACGAAAGTGACACATGGACACGAGTTGGGGTCACGTGCTTAAAATAGAGGGATCACACGTTGTCTGATGCACAACGTTCCCGTTGTGCGCATTACGACGTCTTTGTTTTCTTGTAGAACAACGTTTCCGTTGTGGCTTGACAACGTGCTCGTTGTCTGAAGCACAACGTAACCGTTGTACTCTTGACAACGTTTTTGTCGTGACATGAACAACGAGTCCGTTGTCTCACCGACAACGATGTCCTGGCTGTATTCTAAGACATCTACACCGTAAGCGAGCTTGAGTCAACAACGAGACCGACTCGTAGGAGGAAGTGATCAGGAGGCGATCCATAATTCCGACATGTGTGCCGAAAGCGCCGTTTTGTGCCGAAAGCACTGTCTTGGCATTTAATGCTGGTCACTTCTGCGTACTGTCCGATCCCATCCGATTGGACTCATAGGAGGCTCTCACGTGTGGTGCAATCGGCGACAGATATGTCTGATATATTTGGCAATGAGTGCAAAACACGTGGTATGGACACCTATGGCCATCCATGGTCATCGATGGCCATACCAACCTTATCCTATAAATACCCCATGATTTTTAGTGCTGGAGATCACGTTTTATCACGTTTTAACACGTTTTTAGCCATACTTCAGAGTATACTTGTTCAGTGCTTCTCAGTGCCTTACGTAACTTTCAGTGCCTATTTCTGAGTTTACTGTTCATCATCTTCTACATCTACTTACTTTACCATCGGAGTACAGGTCAGGGTGCCACACCCTCCACTCCAACCTTCTACCAGTAAACCAGAGCGTGGGAGGAGCTGTAGCTGACGCGTGTCCTTTCCGGTATTTTTCCCCTTCAAAATTGGCGCCGTCTGTGGGAAATAATAAACGAACCCCCCTTTGCTCTTTGTGATCATGGCTGATCAGTCATCGGTGTTCGGGTGTGAGGATCAAACTCCTCAGGCCACTCCTTTTGTACCTTCTGTCGTGCACATCCCTGGGGTCAGTCCTTCGTCTGGGCAACCAGAGAGGACCGTGCCTCCTCCTGTTGAGCTTTCTGTTTCTGATCGCATTTTGGCGATGTTGCAAATGCAGCAGTCTGCTCTGGATCAGATCACCAGGCAGCAGCAGTTGATGCAGGCGAGGCTGGAGGCGTTCGAGCATAACAGGCTCGAGGTGGATGAGGTGCCACTGCAGAGGTCTTCCATGAGACGTCAGTTTGACTTCTCTTCTTCTCCTTCTGCATCGGAGAACCGTGAAACTAGGTTTGTGCTTCTTCCTACTGAAGGGGATGTAAGGCAGCCTCATGTTCGGGCATAGCAGAGTATTCCTTCAGATCGTGACGATTTACGAGAAGGGGCAGGGCGAGAAGGCTTGAGAGGGAGTACCAGCAGACGCCCAGAAGACTTGGGTGACTGCCAAGGAGGTGGAGGCTTTGATCGGTGCTCATGTTAAGAGCATGAAGAGAGGGATTCCTGACCAATTTGCTCAGTCAGCAAAGGACAACGTTGAGAACTCTCCTTTCACGGACGCCATCAATCAGTCATATACTTCTTCCAAGTTTATAACTCCGATCTTCCCCATGTACACTGGAAGGACGGATCCGGAAGAGCATTTGTTTGATTTCAAACATGCGATGGTTGTTCGCAATCCAGATGATGACCTGTATTGTAAAGCTTTCCCCAACAGCCTGTCTGGGGCAGCGTCGAAGTGGTTTCGGAACTTGCCTCCTGGTTCCATCAGTAATTTCTCAGAGCTCAGGTCAGCTTTTATTGATCGTTTCATTATCAATAAAAAGAAGAAAGCAGGTGCAGATACTCTCTTCTCGTTGAGGATGAAGCCGGCTGAATCCTTGACGGACTTTATTTCGCGTTTCACTGATGAAGTCCACAACATCAATAAGGTCGACGAAGCGAGCTGTATTGCTGCTTTCAAGAATGCTATCCTCAGGCATTCCGAGCTCTATAAGTCCTTGGCTCTTGACTATCCTGTCAAGATGGACGAATTGATGGTTCGTGCCACCAAGTACGGAAGGTACGAGGATGACGTATCCGTTGTGCCGGTGCCGAAGCCCAGGACGAGAGTGGTGGATGTCGTGGAGAGGACACACCGATCATCGAAGAGGAAGGAGAAGAAGCAGAGGTATGAGTCTTCATCATCTGAGGACTCGCCACCAAGGAAGCAGAAGGAGAGAGTAGTTTATGTGACTCAGCGGGATCAGCCGGTTCGGCGTCCGTTTGAAGGAAACTTTAATTAGCAACAGAGTAGGACGGAGAGATGTTCTAATGATCAGCAGCAGGCGAGGCAGCAGTATCAGCCACGCCAGGTGCAACCTCAAGTACAGCATGAGAGAGGCGTGCAGCCTAGTGAGCGGCGACCTTTTGCAGATCGAGCGCCGCCCATCAATTTCACAGTTAGCCCGGCGACCATCATGAGGTCAATGGAGGATCAGGCGTACTTCGAGTGGCCGGCTAGGGCTGTGCAGGATGTTACATCGGGACCTCGGGTGCATGAGTATTGTCATTATCACAAGTGCCGTGGTCATCTCACTAACTGATGCCGTATTCTGAGGGAGTACTTGGAGAGGCTGGTTCAGGAAGGGTACTTGGGAGAGTATCTTGCTTCTGGCAACGGCGGCATGGAGCAAGCCAGGGAGTCGGTGTCCCAGTCTCGTGGAGGAGAACCTGCCAGCAATCCAAGTACCAGTGGAGGAGCTTCCTTGGGCACGATCAATGTCATTTGCCTCGTGCAAGCGCCGGAAGCAGATGTGGAGAGGAACTTCAGGGCGAAGGTCAGGAAGCTGTCTCACGATGCTGCAGTGTGTCAGGTGCAAGTGCCTACCAGAAGCGTTGAGCAGGCACTTACTTTCACTTATCGTGATCTGGCAGCAGTGATCCGACCTCACTATGATGCTCTTGTTCTCACCATGAGAATAGGAGATTTCGACATCAAGAGAGTGCTCGTGGATTCCGGGAGTGGAGCAGACATCTTGTATCTTCATGCTTTCACCCAGATGAAGCTGGATCCTTCCGTTCTAATCCCTGCTCAGACTCCACTGTTCGGATTTGATGGCAGCTCGATGAAGCCTGTAGGCGACGTTGTCTTACCCGTTGTGGCTGGACCCTTTGTCCTTCAGACCAGGTTCTCCGTTCTGGATGCGCCATCACCGTACAATGCCATCTTGGGTCGTTGGTGGACCCATGAGATGAAGGCTGTTCCGTCCTCATACTATCAAGTGTTGAAGTATCCAACGCAGGACGGGCCTCAGGAGATCAAGGGTGATCAGTTGGCATCACAGAAGTGCGATTTTCCTGCTTTCGTTGTGCCTTCATAGCAGTTACAGGTCGTTCCTGTTGTGGAAGAGAGCTCGGAAACATCGTTGTGCAGACCTTCCGTTGAGCCCATGAAAGCTGTCAATTTGGGAACGGAAGACGAGCCAAAGGTGTTGCAGGTCGGGACGAGCTTGACAGCGGAGGAAGAGCTCAAGTTGCTGAGTTTTCTTAGGCAGAACCTTGATGTCTTTGCATGGTCTCACAAAGACATGACTGGCATCGATCCGAGTGTTATCTGTCATCACCTCAATGTTGATCCTGCTATCCCTCCAGTGAAGCAGAAACCTCGGAGGCTTGCTCCAGCTTATCATGATGCAGTGAACGAGGAGATTGACAAGCTGATTCAGTTCGGGTTCATTCAGGAGGTGCAGTACCCTGATTGGATAGTCAATGTTGTGGCTGTGCCTAAGAAGAACGGGAGGGTGAGAGTTTGTATTGACTTCACTGGTGTCAATAAGGCCTGCCCCAAGGACTTTTTTCCCATGCCAAGGATAGACAGGCTCATCAACGCCACTGCTGGCCACGAGATGTTATCCTTCATGGATGGTTATTCAGGCTATAACCAGATCCTCCTGGCGGAAGCAGATCGAGAGAAGACCACCTTCATAACGGAGCGGGACTTGTTCTGTTATCGAGTGATGCCTTTTGGCTTGAAGAATGCAGGTGCCACCTATCAACGTCTTATGAATCTCATGTTTGGGTCACTTCTTGGCAAGACGGTTGAAGTTTACATCGATGATATCGTTGTGAAAAGTCAAGTACGAGGTACTCTGGTGACGGACCTTGCTGAGCCCTTCTCTGTTCTGCGATCTTTCAATCTGAAGATCAACCCAGAGAAGTGCACCTTCGGGGTTACCTCAGCGAAATTTTTGGGTTATCTTGTAAGTCAGCGGGGGATTGAGGCTAATCCAGCTCAGATCCGTGCTTTGCTGGACATGCCAGAGCCTAAGTCGAAGAAGGAGATCCAGAAGCTGACAGGCCGGATTGCTGCACTCAATCGGTTTATCTCCAAGTCATCCGATCGTTGTAAACCTCTTTTCGAGTTGCTGAGAAATGACTCAATTTTTGCGTGGACTCCAGAGTGTTCTCGAGCTTTCCTTGCCTTGAAGGAATATTTAGGCTCAGCTCCTATCCTTTCGGTTCCTGAGCTAGGTGAAATCTTATATCTTTATCTATCTGTTTCAGAGCAAGCCTTTGGTTCCGTCCTGGTCAGGAGTTGTGATGGCGTGGAGAAACCTGTTTATTTCATCAGCAAAACCTTTCTCAAGGCGGAGTGCAATTATAGCAAGCTCGAGAAGGTATGTCTAGCTCTTGTCTTTTCTGCGGAAAAGCTTCGTCTTTACTTTCATGCTCATTCTATCGTTGTCATCACAACGTATCCCTTGAAAGTCGTGCTGGGACGACCCGAGCTGGCGGGGAGGATGTCGAAGTGGGCTGTGGCTCTGAGTGAGTTCGATATTCAGTATCGGGCTAGGAGTTCAGAAAAGGGGCAAGCAATGGCAGGTTTTCTTTCTGATTTCCCTGTGGAGGAGAAAGCAGAGGAGGTGGTTGTTGATCTTCGGGAACTTCCTATTGAAGTTGACAACAGAGATATCGTTGTGGATGGAGCCGAGTCATCAGAGTGGAATGGTTGGTTATTGTACGTGGACGGATCTTCTAATTTCAGTGGTTCAGGACTGGGTGTTGTGCTTATAAGTCCGGAGAACATCAAAGTGCAGAAGATGTCGCGTCTTGGGTTCATTGCCTCCAACAATGAAGCTGAGTACGAAGCCCTACTGCTTGGGTTGCAGAGTGCTCAAGAGCTGCAGATCTCCTTGTTGAGAGTGTTTTGTGATTCTCAGCTCGTGGTGAATCAGGTGAATGGTGTTTATGACTGCAAGGACGACCGGATGAAGCAGTATGCTACTCTTGTTCGTTCGCAGTGTGAAGCATTCACCGTTGTGGAGATCAGGCACACCCGGAGAGATGAGAACAGGCATGCTGACGCTTTGGCATATCTAGCTTCCATGGTGCAGGCTGGCGAGCCTAAGGCTATTCTGATGGAGTTCCAAGAGTATCCTTCAATAACTCTTCAGGCACAGCGAGAAGTGTTTTTTGTCAATCCAGTTCTGAGCTGGATGACAGGGCTTGTGGCTTATCTGAAGGATGGAATTCTTCCTATCAGTGTGAAGGAGTCGAGGCGCATTCTGTTCAAGGCATCTCGTTATGCCTTGGTGCAAGGAGAGTTGTTCAGGAAATCTTTTGGTGGGACTTTGTTGAAGTGTGTTCATCCTGCAGATGTGGAGAGAATACTTGTTGAGTTGCATGAAGGTATATGTGGTATACATTCAGGCGGGAGAACCATTGCCCATCGAGCTCTGGGACAAGGTTACTTCTGGCCTTACATGCAGGCTGATGCTCAGAAGTATGTGAAGAAGTGCAGCCAGTGCCAGCGGTTTGCTCGTTTGATTCATGCTCCGGCTCAAGAGCTCAGCACTGTATCTCAGCCTTGGCCATTTGCGCGTTGGGGACTTGATATTGTGGGACCTTTCCCTAGGGCTCCAGGGAATCTGATCTTTCTTCTAGTGGCAACTGATTACTTCTCTCGGTGGATTGAAGCTGTTCCCCTTGCTCGTATCAGAGAACAAGAAGTGAAGAAGTTCTTGTGGGAGCATATCATCTGTAGATTTGGCATACCGCAGTCCATCATTACTGACAACGGGAAGCAGTTTTCAGGACGTTTGATTGCCGACTTTTGCAGCGAGCTAAAGATCAAGCATGTTTTCTCTTCCCCATATTATCCTCAGGGGAATGGATTGGCCGAGGCTGCCAATAAGAACATTCTCAATGCCTTGAAGAGAAGACTGGAAGATTCGAAGAGGAAGTGGACCGCCGAGCTGCACAACGTTTTGTGGGAGTACAGAACAACTCCGAGGAGTCCTACCAATGAAACTCCTTTCTCTCTAGCGTATGGTGTGGAAGCTGTCATTCCTACTGAGATCAGTTTGCCTACAGTGCGTTCTTGGCACAACAAGAAGAAGGATGGAGAGAAAGATCAGAACACAGAGCTTATGACTATTTATCTCGATCTGCTAGAAGAGAAGCGAGAAGATGCCAGCATTCAGATGAGGAGATATCAACAACGATTGAGGAAAGCCTACAACAAGAAAGTACAACGGAGAGTGCTGCAGGTCGGTGATCTCGTTCTCCGAAGAGTGTTCCAGAACACGAGAGAGCTTAACAGTGGCAAGTTGGGACTTAACTGGGAAGGACCTTATATCGTAGAGCGATTGGGAAGTCCTGGAGTCTGTTACTTGAAAGACTTACAAGGTAACCTCATCTCAAAATCCTGGAACATTATGAATTTGAGGTAATTCTTTCAATATAATCTATAATATGCTACTACCTGCATCGTTGTGCTTACAAGTTTTAAGTGATTTTACATAATCATAGTGCTCATATTTCAACATGTGACTTGCAATATTATGCGTCTGCTCGTTGTCTACACTATGCTCTGTCTGGTTCATCAGTGTAATATTGTGAATGTTTTGCAAGTAATTCAAATAAAATTTTGACTGAACAACCTACTCATAATGAACACGAGTGGCTTATATAAGGGTGTCATCTGAGCAAATCCAGTGACTTATCCTAATGACATCCTCTGAGCATGTGCTTCGAAACTGAGTAACATTGTGTTCATCATATGAATTTTATTTATCAGATTGCATTCACAGTGAACTACGCGAATGATGTATCTGGAGTAGTGCTTTGCTCGTAGTGCTTGTTCGTAGTGCTTTGCTCGTAGTGCTTTGCTCGTAGTGCTTGCTCGTAGTGCTTTGCTCGTAGTGCTTTGCTCGTAGTGTTTTGCTCGTAATGCTTGCTCGTAGTGCTTTGCTCGTAGTGTTTTGCTCGTAGTGCTCTATTCGTAGTGCTTGTTCGCAGTGCTTTGATCGTAGTGCTCTACTCGCAGTGTTCTGTTCGTAGTGCTTTGATCGAAAGAATTTGTTTAAGTATGTGCATCAGTTATGATTTTCACCCTCATACATACATTCACATAGTAAAGTGTCATATTCACATCAGTGCTGTGAACTGTGAAAATTAATTCAACTACTTGTGTTGTGTTGTTTGTGCATACGTTGTGCTACGTTACGAGGAGGAAAGAAACACGTACATAAGAAATGAATGATCCATTCATACAGAAGGCCCATTTCTGGGTAACTACAGCAACAAACTCCCATAAGAGGGAAGGAAAATAGTTTACATCAATAAAGAAGAGAAACAGAAACATGAAAGGGAGCAGCAGATCAGGCGAGCTCAAGGTCAGCGTCTGTCGTTGTTGCAGCAGAGGCAGAAGTAAAGGCTTCAGCAGTTGGGGTTTTTTCTGGAGCAGCTTCATCGGCAGCAGCAGGAACTTCGGGAGCAGCTGGCTCGAAGTACGGCTCAGCAGGGAGGGGTGTAGGACCTTCGAGAGAGTGAGGTTGCTCGACGCCTTGGACCTCGGCCTCGTTGTCTAGCTCGATCAAGTCTTTGCTCTGAAGCTCGGAGAACGTGATGGCGTCCTCTTCATTGTCTTCTTTCAGACGGCTTTGCTGACGGAGCAATTCGAGTACCTCTTTCTCGGTCTCTGCCCGATCCTCCTCCAAGAGCGTGTCCAGCTGAGACTGATAGTGCTGTTGCAGCCTCAGGGTCACGGTCCTCTCGATGGTCTCTTGAGCTTTCTTGGCTTCCTCGAGCTCCTCCGCCAGTGCTGTCCTGGCTGCCTCGGTTTCCTCCAGCTGTCTGCCCAGAGCTTGGGAGACGTGCTCCAGTTCGCTGATGCGTAGAACAACGTTCTCTACCTCCTGTTTGGCCTTCTTCTCGGCCTCCTTTGCTGATCGTGTCTCAGCCTCAGCTTTTTCTTGTGCCTTGGTGGCAGCTTTCAACTTCCCCTCAACGCGAACAACATCAGCTTTGGCTTGAGACAGATCAAAGTCTGCCTTGAGTCTCTCTTCGACGAGAGTCTTCTCCAGCGTTTCAGTCCTGTCTTTCCAGTACTTGATCCAGTCTCGGAGGTGATTGTAGCTATATTGGCTACGATCACAGAGTTCGTGCACGAGCACGTTCATCTGCAAGGAAGTGTCCGGGCGTTAGAACAACGAGGAGTAAAATTTCAGCAGTAGAGTAAGAAGAAGAGGAAGTGAGAAACTTACTGACGCCACAGACTGGCAGGCGGCGTAGGACAGTTCGGTCAGATGGAGTTTGCCGACGTCAGCAATGTCTCGGGGCAACCTCATTGCATGAGTCAGAGCTCGGGCGGTCTTATCCGAACTTTGCATCGAGTCGTTCACAGTCGGTATCCCATACCGAGAGAAGTCTGGTGACCAGTCCGGAACGCTCGTCAGTAGCATACGAGCTGGAAGACTCGTTGTGCTAGCTTCCGTTGCGGCCAGGGCAACCACAGCGGAACTCGAACTGGCTGGAGCAGTTGCAGCTCGAGAGGGGGTAGGTGCCGAGCTAGCTTCGGGCACCGCCTGTGTCACCTCTGCTCCTGGAATTGTTGCAGGAACGGCAGAGGTGGAGGGGGGAGCAGCAATGGCTGCGTTCTCTTTCTCCAGGCGCATGTCCGCCTTCGCTTTCTTTCTGGCCTCATACTCGGCCTGGGTCAGCATCTTTCTTTTCGGGTCAGCAGTCGCTGTACCTTTGGAAGGAGGGTTCCTCTTCTTCAACGGTGGTGGCGGTGGTGGCAGATGAACCGCAGGGCGAGCAAACCTTGGCTTCCTGCTCAGTGGAGGTGGATCCATGCCAGCCATGTCTTCTTCTTCTTCTTCGGCTAGATTAATTGCTGGTGAAGGTGCATAAGTAGAAGCACCTGGATGCTGTTGCTGTTGTTGTTGCTGTTGTTGTGGTTGTTGTTGTCGTCGTTGAGCAGTTGTAGTAGGAGTGCTGAAGACGATCCACGTGTCAGGCTCCAGTGGTTTCCACCGGATGTATTCCCCACCTCGAACACGTCTGATATCGGTAAGGAGGCCTTCTTCTTCTGGGGCCAACTTCTTATATGAGATCTTCTTTGCGTCAACAGCACACAGAAAAAAGCAGAATGAGTACAACGAGAGTCAGCAGGACGAAAGCATACAACGTACAACGAAAACAGAGTCAGAACAGTGGTGCACAACGGACAACGGACGACCGTAGTAGTATACCTGCTTCCGCTCGGAAGACATTAGAGACCGTGGAATTTTCTGCCTTCCAACCGCCAGAGACAACGAAAGGAATGGCTTTCCACCCTCTTTCTCTATCGAGAATGCCTGAGACGAGCTCTGGATGTCGAGCTTTCTTGTTCCACGAGTAGTAGGAGAACAAACCATCGTCAGAGCCTCGGCATCTGACAGCATGACAGAAGTGGAATAGATGCCTAGCTTCTATTGGGTAACCGTCCTTGATGAATTTGATCATCATGGACATATATTTGTGGAAGCTCGGATGCATTTGTCCTGGTGCGAGTTGCAGGGCGGACAGAACGTCATCCAGGACGGGATGGAGAGGGAAGCGGAGGCCAGTCTCGAGCTGGGAGAGGTAGACGACGGTACAAGCAGAACGCTTATCAATGATAGCGTCATCCCGTTTGAAGTGGAGATTGACGTTGGAAGGGAAGTCGAAACGTTCCCTGTAGTGGTTCAGATGTGCCAACTAATGTTGGCGCAGAGCTGAGGATTGTTCGATGTAGGCACCATGAGGTGCGCTACCTGTGCAACTGGCCTCATCTTCAGTAGGGCCTCTAACTTCCTCTAACCTAGCGGGTTCTACGGGAATGTTGGCAGCCATAATGATTGGAAGAAACAGTGAAAAGGGACAAGAACAGTGAACAGAACACGGAGAGTGAACAGAGCGGAATCACTCAAGAACCAGAAAAGAAGAGAGAGAGGGAGAAACAGTAAGAAATATTAAGGAAAAGGGTGAAGAGCGTACCGAACAGAAGACGACTGAGAGACTGTTGAGAGCTTGAGGAAGATGAACTTTCGTTTGAGACGAAAATTCGGCAGAGTAACAGTACTGGAAGGAACAGGGTGAAAGAGAAGGTGCGATTCGATGGAGATTTATAAGCATCTCAGATGTGTGAAACTACACCACTACCCTTCATCAGAGCCGTACACCTGTGTCAAAGGGGAGAAGAGCAGTGGCAAGATCGTCTTTTCAACAAAAGAGAGTAACCGTCAGAGTTATTAAAGCGTTTTGAAATTCGAATCGGCAATGATGACAGCCTGTCCGCATTAAAGAGACGTGACGGTTCGCACGCGCAACCAGCTGGCGTGAACGGTCGATCTTCTCCGCGAGCGTCTAAAGCACGCAACTTTACATCTTCCGGAGCAGTGCCAGGTATGATTTTTTTGTCCGTTTATGACGCTTCGAACTACGTTCCAAGCATCATAAAGGGGCAAATTGTAACGGATAAAATTCGTAAAATCAACCTAGCGTTGGAGAACGAGCTCGTTTTTGTTGTTTTGTTCATGAAAGTGACACGTGGACACGAGTTGGGGTCACGTGCTTAAAATAGAGGGATCACACGTTGTCTGATGCACAACGTTCCCGTTGTGCGCATTACGACGTCTTTGTTATCTTGTAGAACAACGTTTCCGTTGTGGCTTGACAACGTGCTCGTTGTCTGAAGCACAACGTAACCGTTGTACTCTTGACAACGTTTTTGTCATAACATGAACAACGAGTCCGTTGTCTCACCGACAACGATGTCCTGGCTGTATTCTAAGACATCTACACCGTAACCGAGCTTGAGTTAACAACGAGACCGACTCTTAGGAGGAAGTGATCAGGAGGCGATCCATAATTCCGACATGTGTGCCGAAAGCGCCGTTTTGTGCCGAAAGCACTGTCTTGGCATTTAATGCTGGTCACTCTTGCGTACTGTCCGATCCCGTCCGATTGGACTCATAGGAGGCTCTCACGTGTGATGCAACCGGCGGCAGATATGTCTGATATATTTGGCAATGAGTGCAAAACACGTGGTATGGACACCTATGGCCATCCATGGTCATCGATGGCCATACCAACCTTACCCTATAAATACCCCGTGATTTTTAGTGCTGGAGATCACGTTTTAACACGTTTTTAGCCATACTTCAGAGTATACTTGTTCAGTGCTTCCCAGTGCCTTGCGTAACTTTCAATGCCTATTTCTGAGTTTACTGTTCATTAGCTTCTACATCTACTTACTTTACCATCGGAGTACAGGTCAGGATGTCACACCCTCCACTCCAACCTTCTACGAGTAAACCAGAGCGTGGGAGGAGCTGTAGCTGACGCGTGTCATTTCCGGTATTTTTCCCCTTCAGTGGCTTTATATTGCGTGAAGCGATGGTTCCAAGACATGCTCAAGGAGGCGAAAGCTAGTGATAGCTCTATGCAGGTCTTGGTGGATCAGATGTATTACAGTGGCCATGGAGTTCACAGAGATGCCCAGAATGTTATTTCTTGGATTTTTGGTGTTTTGTTTTTCTTTTTGGGTTTGGTCTGGTTTCTAATCATGTGTAGATTTGTTATTGGGTTCTAGGAATAGTAATTCTATATTCTTAAAAACTAGTTTTTTCTTTTCTTTTATATGATGGTTTCTTGGTTTTGTCTTTGTATATTTGCTCTTGTTGTTACGAAGCTGACAGATAAACTTAAATGGGTTTTAGGGTGTTCCATTTCTGATTTTGTTCATTATTAGAGTTTTAATCTAAGGATCTTTTCCTTTTCTTTTTTTTGGTTCATTATCCCCTACTTTTGATGTTTTTAATCCTTGGTTGTGATTATTTTATTTCTCAAAATTTGATTTGGTATGTAGGAATTTTAGGGAAGAGCTTGGTTTGCAAGAGCTTCCAGGAGTCCATCGTTTGTTTGGAAAGTTAACGATAAGCATCCAGCTTACCAAGTTGGGATCCCTCTCCCTCTCTCACCTACCCCCTCTCTCTCTCTCTCTCTTTTATGCTCTTTCTCGCTCTCTTCTACCCACTCTCTCTCTATATTCTGCTCTCTGTTCTACCCACTATTTCTCTCTATTCTGTTTTCTCTCTTCCGTTCTCTCTCTCTCTCTCTCTCTCTCACTAGAAGGAAGGAGTGGACTACCTTTTTTTTTTTTTTAATTAAAAAAAAAAATCAGTTTTAGAGACAGAAATATTTTCGTCTCTAAAAATAAAATACTTTCAGAGACAGAAATAATTCATCTATAATACTCTAACCCGTTAGTGACGTGAGCACCCGCCATAGAATAGAGATGAACAATATTTTCTTCTCTAATACTCGTAGTGTGGGAAAAACAATTATTAGGGACGAAAATTTTCCGTCGCTAATCGCTAGCTTTCTTGTAGTGATGATTCGCCGACTCATTGATCAATATCATGTGATCAAAGCCTTGGTCTTAGTTAGGGAAGTGATTTAAAACTCTCGATAGTACCTACTATCGAGAGTTAAGACGGTTTGATTCAAGATTCAATAGTTTCAAGCATTAAGTGAGGCCATGTTTAAAGCACGTGAAGACATGGAACCATTGGATATTAAATCCAATGGTCCTGCTCTCAATTGTAGGTACTACGGAGAGTTTTTCATCATTTCCTATTAGTTATATAGAACCCAACGAATATAACAAGATTATAGGAAGTGATAAATAATGGACTTAGGGTCTTTTGAGGGGATTTGAGGGATGCATTTAGAGGAGTGCAATTAGGAATAGCACTTGGTAGTTGACATGGGCAGTAATGGTCCCAATTTGATCGGTGGCGTCATTCAATACACTTTCATGGCCTACTACGAATTTTCATCAAGCAAGGTGTGCTAGGGTTAAGGATGCAAGGCCGAGCAGGGGACACACACTATTACTATGTCACGATGTCATTATATGCTCCATTATCAGCTGGAGACAAGGTGCCTAATGTATTTTTTTGAAAATTGAGAGGGTTTCTATGTATTTTTGTCAAACCTTAGGGGTGCGTTTGGATTTATGGAATTGAAGAACGGAATTGTCAATTCCATGAGACAATTCTAATTTCATCGTTTAGGACACATTATAAATAGGGTGAAATTAAGATTTTCTAATTCCATAGAGAATTCAAGCAGTGATTTTAAAGACAAATTTATAAGATTCAATTCCACAGTAAAATGGTCTTATTTGACAAATTCATGCTGCTGTGGAATTTAAAAACAAAAAAGAAGCCTGATGGTTTGATTTCTCCAGGAATTTAATAGTGCATCCAAACGATAGAATTTTGAATTTAGTGGAATTTAATTCAGTATGTTTTAATTCCATGGAATTCAATTCTTTCTTTGAGGAGTGCTTGCCCTATGTAGATCTCTCATTTTTCCAGAGACTCATCTAGGATCAACATTGTTATCCCTGCAGCAAGATAGAGAAACATTTTTTTTTCAAAAATTCTAGGTTTAACTTGTTAATGAGGTAACAAGGAAAACTGTTTCGGTGAAAGTTTGGAAGTCTGCATATGGGATTAGTATTTTTTATTGAGATTAATTTTTAGCCGGAGCTTTGCTCCTCTATTTACATATGGGCAGTGGCACGATTGTAATTATTGAGAGAGGTTGGGGTAATTTGTCAACACACATAATTACAACATTGCCACACTCACAATGTAAAAAGGAGAGCTCCACTCAACGCCATGAAGTAGAGCTCCTCTTTGTATTTAAACTGTTTTTTATTACATATTTTCCGTTGCCTATATGTTAGTGTTAAATTGGTTAGTGCAGCTTTGGCTGAGTGGACCGCACGCCACATTAACGAGGGAAACATCTACCAATTCAACCTGATTTCATAGACCATTGTCAAAAAAGGGACACACCTTTGCCATCCTTAGCTCCAATGTTTTCAAAATTGGACTAGTCATTGAACCGGCTTGGTGACTGGTCCCAGTTTGACCGTGCCCTTTTTTTATTGGAAAAAAAATCCTCATTTTTATGCTGTTTTGGTCTGTTCTGACCAGTTATACCACCGGTTTTAGCTAATTATGCCCGGTTTTTAATGTGGTCCAATTTTGGGGGGTTTTGAAAACCGATGTGGGGATCAGTTCCCGGTTTTTCTAATTCAACCAACCGGTTCGGTCCGGTCCGGTCCGGTTCTGATATCAGTGCTTAGGTCGAGGGGGCAAGTGTGGGGATTATTTCATGGGAAATGCTATTGAGACCGCAAAAGGGCCGAGACCTCCAAGACTGTGCATGGATTGATGGGATTGCAGGTGGGGCCTACCATGTGAACACGGGCCCCACCTGAAATCCCGTGCATGCATGCACGGTCTCGGTGGTCTCGGCCCTTCTGCGGTCTCAGTAGCAAAGTCCTTATTTCATACCGGTAAATAATGATTGATCCAAGCGTACTGTCATATGTCTGTGCACATAAAGAAATCGAGCTCATCTCTAGAGAAGCCCTGAAGCTAAGACATAATATATATATATCTTATGAATAAAAAAAAATGATCTGAAGAACGACCAAGACCTAAAAGAAATGAGCCCTGGCTCGGTTCCGTAGCACTTCAGCTTTAAGGGAGAAACCTGCGTCCTTCGAAAAATAAAAATTAGGACAATGGAAACATATGATGTTAAAAACCTGAACCTCGCGGTACATGTGGAAACCTCGAGGCCGGAGATTCCCTAGCCGAATTTACAAAGTGGTGGACAAAATCAACACAGTTGACTAAATGTGACTGTGATTTCAGTGACAAGATGAACACAAATTGGCAGTCGTTCATGTAGTAATCACAGCGTAAAATCACCTGCCTTTTCTGGGCACTTTCGTCATAGACGATAATCTGAAACCAGAAAGCATTGCAGGACAAAGCATTTGAAAGATAGGCTATAACCCGTTTTCTTCATCCAGACCACTGGGAAGTGAGACTAATCTGTAAGCAACCTTGATGGGCCTGCGCTAATTACGATTGGAAGCTGTGTAAAGGAGGCTGCAGCCAACCTTTAGAAATTTAGAACCCATAATTGAGATTCCAGGTCCCACTTTGATAAGCCGCCGTTGTAGTTTTCAATCAGGACAAATATGTTCTCTTCATGCCACCCATTGGATCTTACCCTTTTTTAACCTGCACCCACTCTCCAGATTGGTTTTAACCCAGTTTACTTACTTCGGCCCGAACCCAACCTAGGGCACCAAACATCCCAAGCCCTTGGGCCTCAGACCGGCCTGGCCTAAAGTTGGCCATTTCTTTTTTGCAAGCTCCAACTCAGTCTTAGAGATAGGGGTGTCAATGGGCTGGGCAGGGCTGGCCCACTAGCTTGGAGTCTTGCGTGGCCCATTTTGGTAGGCTTCTAATTGGAATTGGCCAACTAACCTGCCTCGATTAGGCACGTTTATTTCTTAGGCAAAATTTTACACATGATTTTTTTACACAGCCTGCCCCAGCCTGGCCAGTTTTTTAAACGGGCCAAGTCAAGCTCGAGCCAGGCCGACCCATGTACACCCATACTCAGAGAGAAGCCAAAAGATTGACAAAGCTCCAACTCGGTCTGGACTCTAGAGAGAGAGAGCTATAAATGAACTCTGTCTGTCGCTATGTTTTGACATAAAAGAACTATTTTAGGCTTATGTTTGTGTTGCAGAGAAATTTTGTATTTAGCTTGAGTTGGACTGCATTGCTGTTTTCACCTAGGCCCCTTTATACCAGTCTCCAATTCGAGTTGGGGTGGGCCAGACCTAAGATTGGGCAATGTTAGCCCAAACTCAATATTGGGACCAATGACATATCGCTGGTTGATGCCATATGGCACATATTTGAGCCAATTAAGCCATTAATGATCGACTTATCTCTTGGTGAGCCAACCCATACCTCATCTGATTCTTAGTTTTTGAGTGAGCACTTTCCGTTATGGACCTGGATCTAAAGCTTTTCATTCATGGGCTCTACCAGCATGTCACAGAAAAGACTCAAAATTTACAGCTAAAAATCACCTACCAAACTGATTTTTGTGGTGTAAAATCAACGAAGGCAGGCCAGTAAATCAAGGGGTCCATTGTCCCGACAGGCACTTGTCACCTCTTGAATCGTGATCAAGCCACTTACATTGTAATACATACATCTTCTGAAGGTAGTAGAAAAGAGTTCTGTATACTCATTTCAAAAAAACAAAAAATAAAAATATTCCAAGGTGGCTAGACCAAAGGGCATGGTAATAAATTGATAGGAACCTAACCAATACTCCAAAAGCCTTAGGGTGATTTGGGGGTGGAAAGCTAGGTCAATATACATTTAGGGTCGTAACATACCACCACACTTTTGCAACTGACGTCCAAGGCGGCTTTCAATCTGAGGCGGGGCGCTTCTAAGGTTTTTTTTTTTTTTCATAGTCAGGGAACTTTTTAAGATTTTTGTCCCATAGCCTGGGCACTTCCCAGGATTTTTCTGTAGTCCGGGTACATCTCAGGGTTTTTTCCTGTAGCCCTCTCAGGTAGTCCTTTCCGTGGCTCAAACCCGTAGTGTGGTGTTAGGCTCTAATACCAAATGATAGGAACCTAATAAATACTCAAAAATCCCTAATATGATTAAGGAGTGGAAACTGGAAAGCTAGGTCGGTCGTAAAATATTCATAGTGACACATGCACCTAACAAAAATTAAGATGGAGTTTGTGAATTCTTTTATTATTATTATTTTGTACGGAGAGTTTCTAGCCTTGACCTAGGGTTTTGAACCAAGAACTACCCCTGGTAGGGCATGCCCTTAACCACCCTTCCATCAAGTAGGAGAAAAAGTGAAAAAAAAAAAAATGATGAAAAGGATCATAATATAAAGGTCAGATTTGAAACAAAGTAATGGGGCAATCTCAATGGTCCTCCAATGGACTTGAATATCGAATTTATGATGGATATAAATCTTTTAGTCCTAACTTTGGCTCCCAGTATGGAGGCCATAAAGGGATGTCAACTGCAATTCAATTATACTGTATGGATAAATATAAGCAACCAGTGGTCTGCTAATGGACTTAACCATTATTAAACCGACCCACAATGTAATTCCATCCTAAGTCAATGCGGGTTTCTGATTCCCTGCCTCTTTGAGTACCGAAAGGCAAAGTTGCTTTTGTGTTTAGGCATATAAAGACCCATAAATGTCATTCATTTAAAGAGGAGAAGAAGGATGGCAAAGACCCTGTGAGGAGCTTTAATCATTGCTGCAAATAAACTAGCTAGAGTTGTGGACGACTCCTTTAGCAAAATCCATCGTTTCACTAATTTTAGTAAGAACAATACATCAGGAAGAAATAACAAACAAATGAGTAGTTGTTGAAAAATTAAATCAAATGTTTGGAGTGTGCTCAGCAAAAGTAAATTCATCAAATGATGGCCCATATATATTCTTTTATGACCTTGTTATAATTTACAGTCGACGTAACTCTGCAGTTAAGATGATGTAATAGGATGGTTTTGCCGGTTAGAGATAATTAAAGATACCCATATAGTTCCATTCTTGTTACTATTCAAATAATACAGGGTGAATAATTGTTCATCATGGTTTGACTTGGCATTTTCCTTCACAGTCCCACCACCACTTCCCTCGCAAGCTTAGTATTCTATAATTATAACAACATTCCTACGTAACTAGAGTGTAGAGCGAGAGCAGGACCACAAGGGTAAGCTGGTCTGGAGCTGATTTTTCGGTTCCAAATGTTATTTATAACATTCGATTTAGGGCCACCCTTGAACAATTTCTCCTGTTATTTTTCTAACCATCCAAATGAAAAGATTGCGGATAGACTGGGGACAGTAACTACAATCATCCAATACGATCAACTTGCACTGTTTAGGAACATTTGAGGGGTCACCAAGTACCAGCTTACCATGCAAAAAACAAAAAAAAATAACTGAACGAATACCAAACAGGAAATATTCCTATTAAAAATATTAAAAAAAACTGGACAATAGTTAACTTAAGAAAAGAAGGCTAGGGTTAAAATTTATTGTTGTTAGAAAAATACAAGTAAAAGACTTCACCTCACTGTCTTTTAAAAAGATAAGTAAAGTTAAGCTTAACCTTGTTTTCCAACATGGTATTATGAGGAACATTTTGCAGAAGCTGCCAGGCCCGTTCCAGCTAACTATTGTTTGCTTGCACTATTGCTCCAGTGGTAGGAAGTGCATCCCATTGGGGTGTACTCGATCCAATCTTTGAGATGTGGCGGTTGAAATGTCGTAGTTACTTACCTTAGAAAAATTATGAATTGTAAAGAGGCAAAAAAAAAAAAATCTAATACTCAGGTTTATCTAATAAATGTATCATCTCTAGAAGTGAGGATTTGTTGCATTATGCATGAATTAGGTCTAGAATTAACCGAGTAGCAACAAGCTATAACTGATTTGTAGTCATTGGCAGCATGATTTTAGATAAGCATATGATTAGTGGCATAAGTTGGTACGTAGCATTCCTATTCCTATTGAGTCATTCGCTCAAGCCGACCGTTGCAAAAGCTTGGGCGCTCTCCTACTCTCAGCTACTATTGACCATGACAATTGATGTTGTGGACGTGGGGTCCAGTCCCCCATGAATATGTTGCAGTGCACCAAATAGAAGCTTGACACCTGGAATTAAAGCTTTTATAGGTAATAATTAAATAGATACTCATCTCAATTAAATAAACAAAACTCATTATCGTTTGTCAATCAATTAGGATGAAAAGATGAGCAATCCGTCTTGGTGATGACATATTCAAAATCCAGACCAATACAAGAGCTAGAGATTCGCTTTTACAAGAAAGGAGAGGAGAGGGGAAAGGAAAAATAACTAGTTCTAATAAGAGATGTTGTTTTCCAAGGGCACATTGATCTAACAACTCCAAAGTGCCTGCCTTGTCTTCATATGACAGAGTTGTATCCCTCACATCGAAGAGATTAGGAATGGAGTCCCTTTAAATGACCTTGACGTTGATATGCCTACTCACTAACTAGAACAAATATAAGGTGGAGTTTGGTAACACTATTCTAATAAGTTTTAAATAGGTAGAGTTTATTTGAAAAAATTGTGTTTAGTTGGATTTTAGAATGTAAAGTTGAAGGTTAATTGGATGTCTACATCTTTTTGAAGTAATGGTTTTACCTTTATTAAAAAAATTGTTATGAGGTAATTTTTAAGCTAATGCCCTATTGACAAATTAGAAAATGTGTTAGATTTACTGCTCTATTGCATTTTTATTTTAAAATTTTAATAATTATAAAAAAAAACTTGTAGGTAACATGCCATTTGTTCAATGAGCAATGGTTGTTTGTAGCCCAAAGCTACAACGACCATTATTGCTAAGTTTCACTCAACAAATGCTAACCGGGGTTATGGCCTAATCGCTCACTAGTACCCGCCTAAACAAAACTTCAAGTGCCCTTCTTAAGGATCCAGATATATTTATGTACATGTGAAGTGACTTTGGGGTTGGGGAGCCGATGCCCCCCATGTGATAAAAGCAGCTTTCTTCTTGTTATAAAGCGACCACGCCCGTTTGGATGCAATCATGCGGTCTACATTGGAATAATTCCCTTCACCCTCCCCATTGTATCTCTTGTCCCCTCCATATGGCTTGTTAAATATTATTTCTGCTACAGTATTACAGTAATTGTCCTTACTGTTTTCTAAATTTACAGCATTAGGCAGAGGGTTTTTAAGTCGACCACCTTAGTAGGAACAGAACCTAAATGGGTAAAAGAATTAGAAAATGTCTACATATCCAACAGTTACATGTACCTGATCGCATGGGGTGTAAACATATAGTGAGTTGGGTTCCTGCAAGACAAGAATCTTCATTTCTTGAATCTGCATAAAGTACAGGGGTCGCTCTGGAATTTAAAACAATGCGGACAAGAGGCATCATAGTAATCATATATTATACCTTCTGGTTGTTAGTATATTTGTTTATTGTTTTTCAATTAATTCTATAGTGTTAAAATATAAATATGAAGTAAAAAACTCAAAACAATTTCAGGTAATACCCTTGAGCCAAAATGAACACCAAGGCCTGCTAGAATCAATAGAAAAATAGTTTAAATATGAATTGGAGCTCTGGATTTCTGGTGCTTCTAATACTTAACTATTTACAAAACCCCAAAAACAAAGCGTGTTTTGGGAGCTCCGGAAATTCAGAGCTCCGGATCATTTAAAATTTTAAAAAAAAGTTATGAACTACAACTAACTTTAATTAATATTGATAAACGACGAAAAGAAAGATAGTTTAGAGATGTCAATGAAGAATTGAATATTCATATACTAAATTAAGAACAAAAGCACATATTATGTGTATTATGTGTATGTGTTGATTGGCATATTCACATTTAAAATTACAAATTAATTTCTAACACTACAGAGTACTCTAGCAAACAAACCCTCTATTAAACATGCTTACATGATGCCTACACCCAAAAAAAAAAAAAAAACCCTCTATTAAACGTGCTTACATGTAATCGTCAGCTATGAAGATAGAATTACATGGTATTCTTGTAATTCTTGTCCAAAAGAAGGTCAGATTAGGTAAATTAAAAATTACATTATGCTTAGTATCCGCTCGGGAAGTGGGGAAACCCGCTCGTGCGGAGTCTACGGACTCACGCTACTTTAATATAATATAATTTAAAACCAGTGGTTTCGTCAAACCCACTAACATTGGCTCCAAAAGCGGATTTACTCTCTTCCCAAAACCACTCTTACATTCCTTTCAAATCCAGTCTTTCTCAGTCTTCGATAACTCGTCGTGTCTTGTATATATACCACATATGGCCTTCACCTCCATTTCGAATCTCAAGCACTGGAAGAAGAAAATACTATAAGGATAAGAAGAAGAAACTAAGAAACAGAGAGCGAAGCATGGCAATGGCAATGGCTTCGGACAAGGTGGTAGAGACGGTGATTGTCGGCAGCTATGTAGAGATGGAGACTGAAGGAAAGCCAAAGAACATGAAAACCAGATTGTCTAAGTTCTTCTGGCATGGTGGTTCTGTTTATGATGCTTGGTTTAGCTGTGCTTCAAATCAGGTCTCTTATATTCCTTATGCAATAATACAGTAATGGATTTTAATCCATTTTACTCAAGTTTTCTTTCATACCAGCTCATTGTTTCATTTGATTTCCCCATTTTACTTAGTTTCTGTCCCAGTTTTTTTTTGTTTTAACCCTTCTCACTCACTTTCACTTGATAGATTTGTTTATTCATATTTTGTGGGGTGGGGTTTGTTTCAGGTGGCTCAAGTTTTGCTTACCTTGCCATACTCATTTTCTCAGCTTGGGATGTTATCTGGCATACTCTTCCAGTTGTTCTACGGTTTGATGGGTAGCTGGACAGCCTATCTAATTAGTGTTCTATACGTAGAGTATAGAACTAGAAAAGAAAGAGAGAAAGTCGATTTCAGAAACCATGTCATTCAGGTTTAATTCGATAAACACTTCAAAAAAAGTTTTCTTCTTTCTAATTTCAACAATTTCAATTCATTTCCTTACATGGGGTTTCTCTATTTATCTCCACTTCATACATTAAAGTGGTTTGAAGTTCTTGATGGGCTCCTTGGGAAACACTGGAGGAACGTTGGTTTGGCTTTCAACTGCACTTTTCTTCTGTTTGGATCTGTCATTCAACTCATAGCTTGTGCAAGGTACCTATATCTAACTCTTTGTTTTTGAATCTAATTTTTCAAAAAAAATAAAAAATGAAAAGGGAAGAAGCAAAGATCTGATATTTTGTGCAACTGGGTATCTTTGAATGCAGCAACATCTACTACGTAAACGATAACCTTGACAAGAGAACTTGGACATACATCTTTGGAGCATGTTGTGCTACGACAGTCTTCATTCCTTCCTTTCACAACTACAGAATCTGGTCTTTCCTGGGCTTGATAATGACCACTTATACAGCTTGGTATATGACCGTTGCATCCCTCCTTCACGGACAGGTAATAATTAATAACAATCAAAAGATTGGCATTTCAAATATCTTTTTATTTTAAACATTTTAAACATTTTGTAGGTGGAAGGAGTTAAGCATTCAGGTCCAGCAAAGCTAGTTCTCTATTTCACTGGAGCTACAAACATTCTCTACACATTCGGTGGGCATGCTGTTACTGTGTAAGAGTATACTATAGAATTTGTGTCTTTTACGTTATTTACAAATTTACCCCGACTCACAATATACTGTGGTTAATAAACTAGTGACCAGTGTCTCAGTCTTACGTGTGGGTAAAAGTAAAACTATGCCCCTACATCAATTGAGAATGACCAATCACCCGACATGATCTGATCATCTGATGAACTGACCAATCTTTAAAGAAAAGCAGATTATTTCCATAATACCCTTCTTTTAATCCCGTATTCCTACATTTGCCCTTCTCACGCGTAGGCGTGGGAGAAAAAAGACTGATTTCATGGGAATCCATTTTTTCCTTTAATCATAGAAAGCCAATACTCTTTCTGGTTTCGTTCTATTAACTTTTGCTTTTACAAGAGTGCTATAGTGACGCGCAAATGCGCGTGTAAAAGACAGATACGTGTCCTTCGATGAGAAATGGGAGGCCCTTGAATGGTTACAAGTACAATCTCTTCTCGACGTGTCATGAAAGGACACGTGATCTGACTTTTGCTCCACTAATCCCCCCCCCCCCCTTCTGTTATTATGGAATAAAGTAATTTTCATATATAATATATGACGAAAGAAATATTATGAGAATAAAAGGGTACTCATTTTGCCTGGTGGACAGAGAGATCATGCACGCTATGTGGAAGCCTCAGAAGTTTAAAGCAATATACCTCCTGGCTACACTGTATGTGCTGACACTGACGCTTCCATCCGCCGTAGCAGTATATTGGGCATTCGGCGACATGCTTCTCAATCACTCCAACGCCTTTGCTCTGCTCCCAAGATCACCCTTCAGAGATATGGCGGTCGTATTGATGCTCATACATCAGGCATGTACAATACCACTTAATTGCAGATTTTCCTTTAATTTCATGATGACCAATTGACCATTAAACAACATGAGCATATGACTGCTGGTGTTGTTGCAGTTTATCACATTTGGGTTCGCATGCACGCCACTGTATTTTGTGTGGGAGAAGGCAATAGGGATGCACGAGTGCAAGAGCCTGTGCAAGCGTGCGGCGGCGAGGCTGCCGGTGGTGGTCCCTATCTGGTTCCTAGCCATCATCTTTCCTTTCTTTGGACCCATCAACTCTGCCGTTGGATCACTTCTTGTTAGCTTCACCGTCTATATTGTCCCTGCTCTTGCCCACATCCTCACCTTCCGATCCGCCACAGCTCGAGAGGTATACCCACCTTATTATTCTACCCCATACACACTCTAGTAATTTTATCCTCAGCCAACGGCATCGGATTGCCAATGCCATAATAAAGAGCAGTATAATGGTCCGACCCATCGTACCATCACGATTTGCTTACTAGTTTGACTTGACTGAATAAGGATCCAAAAATCGGACCAGACCAGCAGACCGACCGACAGCTTTTCTTTCTCCGATACTGATATGGTGTGCTTCATGGGCCGATACATGCACTGCAGAAGCGTGCGATATATGCTGCTGCTTTAATCGGAGTATCGGTCCGTACGGGATTCCCCATATATTGAGGGTAGCCAAAATCTGGAACTACAGCTGGCTTTATCCCCAATGGGAAAGATAGCGTAAAAAGAGAGTTTTAATTCATCTGCATTACTTTATATTTATATATAGATGACGTTGTTTGATATTTGGCATTGCAGAACGCAGTGGAACAACCACCAAAGTTTATGGGGAGGTGGGCAGGAATATATTCGATAAACGTGTTTGTAGTGGTGTGGGTGTTTGTAGTTGGATTTGGATTCGGTGGGTGGGCAAGCATGACAAACTTCATACACCAAATCGACACCTTCGGACTCTTCACCAAGTGCTACCAATGCCCACCTTCACCCATCCCACCTCCTCATCCCTTCTACAACTCCACAGCTCCTCCTCCTCCTCCTAATAGCTTTCACAACAACCACCACCACATTCACAGCCCAATTTCATCTCCTCCTCACCCATGATCCCTTCTCCTTCCCACAGCCCCCATCTTGAGTTTGTAAACCAGAGCCAAAAAGGAACAGAACCCAGGTCTTAAAATTCCCTTATCAACAAAATGTTCTGATTAATACCCACCTAGCTAGAGACTAGAGTCTCTCTTGTTGAACTTTAATTGTTTAGCTTTAGGCACCTTTGTTATGTTTATCCAGATGTTCTAAGAAATCTGTAATGCTTATTTATATCTTTTCAACATATGGGCCATCATTATATATATCTCTCTCTCTTATGTATCGATATTCTGTTTACTTCAAATCGGGATATGGGGTTTGCAATATCTCTCGTGACAATGAGAAGTCATGAGAAAAAGTGTTTTTTCATGTTGCATCGGAGGAACGCTTGTAAGCATCTTTTTTGCTTTTTTTTTTATGATAGTTTACATTTAATAATTTTACAAGAGGGGAGTGAGTAATGATCAAAATACTAAACTCAAAAAACTCAAATGAGAGAGAAGCAATGCTGTGACGTCACAAAAGTAGGGCCTGTTCTAATGTACGGTGAGAAGCCGGACATCATACAAAGGTGTGCCGAATTATCAAACCCTACGCCAAAAGTGATCAACTTCTTTTACACGCGCATGCGAGCACCCCTTAAAACCGAATCCGGATCTGGTGCGGAGCTTTCCATTCAGAATTTGTATTGACTACCGAAAAAATAAGAGTTATGGTTACTTCCAAATATTCTCCTAATCCTGGCAGTTTATAACCAACCACTGATGCCTAGCATTACAGTTGGTTTATTTTGTCATTTCGAATGTCACATAAACTCTAATCCTAACCATTTAATAAGGAGCCAAATCATCTCCGGTGATAACCGGAAATCCAGTTATCACCCCTAGATGTCACCGAGTGTCTCCTTTGACACCCCTTAACTGTGGGTAAGGTTCACCAACCTATTTTTGGTTTTTTTTTAATATTATTTTTTTTTAAAATTAAAAAACCCATTTTTAAGACCTTTTTAATATTAAAATATTTTTTAAAAGAATTAATATTAAAAAAAAAAAACCAAGATCGGCAAGTGAACCCTTGACTATTTCAAAGATTAGCTCATAGGACACTTAGGATAATTTAGGTGAGAAGTCATTTTCATTGTCTCCTCTTGAATTTGACTTCTTACCCTTTGATATCTTTCTGCTTTAAAAACGCCAAGTGCCTTGTGGCTTGCGGATGCGAGACACCCTTTGAGATAACCACGTGTCTTTTTTAACAACCTTTAAATTGGGTTAGATTCACCCACCCAGCCAACCGCAGCAGCGCCATCTTCTTCCTCCTACGAATCAGCCGCACCGTCTCCTCTCTTTCAGGTGATCTCTCTCAATCCCTTAATCCCTCTCCCATTCTTCTCATATCGTTCTTCGCACCTCTTCTTTCAGACTTTTCTTTTCTAACTAAATGGAAGGAGCTGCCACGAAAATGAAGTATTACATAGATTACCGAGAGGAGAAAAGGTTGGAGAATAAGCTGAATGTTTTGTTGCTCGTGGCCTCTCTAACCGGAATTGCCGCATTCCAGATAGTAGCCAACCCTTCCGGAGGGGTGTGGCAAGGTGACGCGGCTGTCACGGCGACCAATTGCTGGGAGGGTTAGCTAAACACTCGGTCGCCTTGACAGCCCCAGTCACCTTGCCACACCCTTCCGGGAGGGTTGGCTACTATCTCTGGAATGCGGCAATTCCGGTTAGAGAGCCATGAGCCACAAAACATTCAGCTTATTCTCCAACCTTTTCTCCTCTCGGTAATCTATGTAATACTCCATTTTCGTGGCAGCTCCTTCCATTTAGTTAGAAAAGAAAAGTCGAAAAGAAGAGGTGCGAGGAACGATATGAGAAGAATCATATATATAAAGGCATATAAGGTGAGTTGTAGGGGGTTTGGCTTGAGTGGTTGTAGGAAGAAGCGCTTCGGCCAACTAATGCACACCGCTGTTTAAAAAACTAACGTACCGCTGTAAACTGAATTGGGTTATGTAACTATCATTTCATGAAACTAATGCCCCGCATGCGATGCGATGCTGCAAGAAATAGAGAAAGAAAAAGAAAAAAAGAAAAGAAAGAAATACGATAAATGGGAGAGGGATTAAGGGATTGAGAGAGATCACCTGAAAGACAGAGAGAGGAGACGGTGCGGCTGAGCTTCGGCGGAGGAAGAAGATGGCGTTGCTGCCGTCGCCTGGCGGGGACTTACATTTTAAAACAGAATTAATATTTAGAAAAAAAAAAAAACATAAGGGGGGGGTGAATCTAACCCTATTTAAAGGGGTGTCCAAAAGAGATGTGGCTATATCAAATGGTGTCAAAAAGGACACGTGGCCACCTCAAGGGTTCATCCGCCAATCCTTGGTTTTTTTTTTTTAATATTGATTCTTTTTAAAAATATTTTAATATTAAAAAAGCATTAAAAACAATTAAATTTTTTTAAAAAAAAACTAATATTTAAAAAAAGAATTAATATAAAATCAAAATCAAAAATAGGTGAGTAAACCCTAAGGGTGGGTGAATCTTAATCACAATTAAGGGGTATCAAAGGGTGTCAAAAAGACATGTGGCCACCCTTAAGGTTCATCCGCCCATCCTTGTTTTTTTTTTTTTCTAAATATTAATTATTTTTAAAAACATTTTAATATTAAAAAATCTTAAAAATAATTATTAAATTTTTAAAAAAGAATTAATATTTAGAAAAGAAAAAAAACTAAGGAAGGTCGAATGAACCATAGAAGTGGGTGAATCTAATCCCATTTATGGGGTGTCAAAAAGGACATGTGGCCACCACAAGGGTGTCAAAAAGGACACATGCGGAGTTGATTTCATTTAAAAATAAAGGGATAATTTCATATATGAGAAAAATGGAAAAAGACAACTTTTGAGAGGGTATTTTTGATAGTTAATATCAATTTATCCCATAACATTATCATTCCTTCAGTTAATGGTCAACTGATGATGGAAGGGTGTAAGTGTCAACATTTTGAAAAGTTTGGGTACCTAATGTATTTTCTGAATCTTGAGAGGGCCTATGTGTATATTCGTCAAACCTCAAGGGGTGTAAATGTATTTTCTCCTTTGCTTTTTTTTTTTTATGATCGTTTAAGTTTTATAATTACAAGAGGGGAGTGAGTAATGATAAAAATACTTGGATTTTTTTCAATACCCATAGGATATCCAACCATAGAATACCCACAAATTTGAACGGTCTATTCTAAAGATAGACGAGTCAACATTCTTATACTTAATTACATGCTAATTACTTATTTATAAGTGTTTTAAGCCAATAGGTGGCTCAGGAGGAACCTTGGAGAAAAAAATCGTGGAGAAATCATGGCCCGATAAACGATTCTTAGGTATTGAACGGTTAAATATCCTAGGGGTTTGAAAGTGCGACTGCATGAAAAACTCAAATGAGAGAGAAGCAATGGTGTAGGGGGTGTTCTAATGTAAGGTAAGAAGCCTGACATCATATAAAGGTGTGCCGAATTTTCAAACCCTCCCCTGAAAGAGAGACCAACTCCCTTTACATGTGCTTACGAGCACCCCTTAAAACCGAATCCTGATCTGGTGCGGAGCTTTCCACTTAGAATTTGTATAGACTACCTGGAGAAATAAATCAGTCTTGGTCTTGCTCTACCAAGACCAAAACGCTCTTACCTATGTACAACATATGACATGCGGCGATAAAAAGGGGGATAAGTTATTTCATTAGCAAGACCAAAACCCTCCTACCTATGTACAACATATGACATGTGGTAATAAAAAGGGGAGAAATTATTTCATTTTCTCCTCTGTTTTTCTGACTTTCCTCCATTTGATAACTTCTCTATTTTTTTGTCGCCACAGGTCGAAAGCCCACCGAGTTCGGTCTTGCTGGAGCAAGACCAAATCTGATCCCGCCTTCACCTGAACACGTTTGGGCCAAGTGGTGCTCATAATTACTTTTCTCCAACGCACACAATCTATGTGAAAGGTTCCATCTGGGAGGTAGACACATGTTCCAGTTTGTTAGGTGAGTCAGTCGAAAAGCCCCACCCTATGTTTTTTGGTTGGAAGATAAAAATTTCATTAAGGAATACTATACATCGAAGACCTGCTGAAACTGGGCTACGCCCAGGGGAAAAGGAACTAAGCAGGAATAACCATTCGTTAAGGGTCTTCTGAGCCAAATCATGAGTAGCTGAGTTTTCATCACGAGGAGCAAACTGGACTTGTGCCACATGGCCAAGAGATTGGAGCCTTCTGATGTCATTGAGAGTAATTTGAGTCTCCCCACAGAGATGTTCAGATGGACCCGAGACAAGATCAATAAGTTCCTTGCAGTCAGATTCCAAGATGACTTGGTCCCAATGATTTGTTAATGCTATTTGAAAGCCTAAATGCATTGCCTCAGCTTCAGCCAAAAGAGTTGATCCCCCTTGAAGGGGTCTAAATCGGGAAAAGATGATATTGGATAAAAAAATCCCTCGCAATAATGCCAACACCTGCTGCTAAACTATTTGGAAGTGTTGCACCGTCTACGTTAATTTTAATCCAGTCTTGATCTGGGGGTTTCCACCTTAGCGTTATCAGATTGGTTGGACTAATCTTGGGAGGCGCCGATGTGCTCCTAATTTCAGAGGCCAACTTTTCTGCTATTTGGATCGCCAATAACTGATTGGGCTGCGAGTCATTAAAGAGAGTATTGTTCCTGGGTTTCCAAACACCCCAGAAAATGGTACAAAGACTGGTGGCCAACGAAAAATTATTGGCTGAAAAAAGGGGTTGTTGGATCCATTGTTCCCATCATAAGGGAAAAATCAGTTGTGCCTGACTTGGGAGGTGAAGAACTAACTGGGATCCAAACCAAATGCTTCTTGAATAAGGGCACTTAAGGAATAGGTGGGTTGTGGATTCAGGCTCAGCCTTGCAAAGGAGACAAATATTCTCTACAGGAACACGTTTTTGCCAGAGATTGGATGTAACTGCGATGGCGTTGTGGCAAGCGCGCCACATGAAATTCTGAATCTTAGGGGGATAGGGATCTTCCAGATCACACGTCAAATAGCATCGGCCAATGTAGAAATAGATGAACTAGAGGAAGGTCTCTTACCATCCAAAATACTCTTAGCTAGGTGAGAGGCAGGTTTAACCGAGAAACAACCAGACTTTGAATTGTGCTAGTTTAGAGTATCGGGGCCGTTACTTTGACTGATGGGAATACGCCGGATGTCCTCGATGACTTGACAAGAGAATAAAGATTGGAGCTTGGCAAGGTCCCAGCACCCTGCTTGCTGATTAATGAGGAAAGAAACTGGGCTGCTTTCAATCCCTCCGCATACATAGGGCCTTGGTCGGAACGTCGGCTGGTTGGGAATCCATGGATCCTTTCAAATAAGCACCGATTCTCCTGTTGAATTCTGCCATCAGTAAACCATGCTCGAGAATTTAGCACCGCGTAATAAGGTTACGCCATCCCCAAGAATGGCGTGGGCCCAACCTGGCTTCCAAGAAAGAAGAGTTAGGGAAGTATATTGATTTCATTAGCTTATCCCAAAGAGAATTAGGATCTTGAATGAGTCTCCATCCCTCACCCAATGTTCGCTACGAAAAAGACACAATAATCAAGTCAGGAAACAAGGAATAAATTGGGTCTCTTAACCATCTTCGACTACCGGAAGTGTAGAAAAAGTTTGCAATTTGGCACACAGATCTTGTGTACCCTCGCTGGCAATTTAAGTACCAATGTGAATTGTGAAAGGTAAATTTATTTTGAATATTTTTTAAAATATATATCTAAAATTTGTATTCGTGGCGCTCTAAGTAATGGGAGACACAAAATATGTGTGACAATTTGCACACACCAAAATAGACTCCTGGCTAATCCATGAAGAGCCTTTTTTTTTTTTTTTTGGCAAAGGGTCAGGGGCGGAGCCAGGAATTTATTATAAGGGGCACATTTGATTTAAGGGACAGGGGTTCAGTGGCGGAGCCCCCGAAAAGAAAATTTGACGACTAAGCTTATTGGTGATTTCATCCATCCATTTGTACATATCGTACATCTATTGTTTCTCCTAGTTTACAGGAGCAGTTGTCCTCTTGTCTTATGGTTATGCCCTATTAAATAATATAATATAATTTTTTTAAGAAAATGTTTATAGAGCAGTTGCTCCCTTGTCTAATGACTATATCCTATTAAATAATTAAACAAAATAATTAAAAGATATTTTTTTTAAAAAACAATTCATAGGACAACTACCCCAAATACTAATCATTTATAGTAACCGAACTCTTAAGTGTCTGTTACACAAATGATTACCTGTAGCAGATGCCCGAGATCCTCTGACATGGTGTTCCATTGAGGAGGTGATAGCATGCATCGAGCATGTTCTCTTGGACAATACATGCATATCTTCATAGCTTGTCACATGTGCTTTTTGATATCCACTAACTGTTGTTAAGATTCACCCATCATTAGGATTAAATAATATAACCTTAGATTTTAGAATAATATCTTTAAAAAAGTAACCACGTGGATGAGTGAAATTATAACTAAGGTTTATTGGTAAAATATTTTTTTCTAAAAACTAAAATTAAATTATTTAACCTTTTTTTTTGGTAAAAATTTAACCTTAAGTATAGAGTGAATCTTAAACATTGTTAATGGAAGTCAAAGAGGACATGTGGCGAGTTTGGGAGGTGTGCATGTACCACTCAACGAAATGTGCAATACATGTTATCACTCCCTTAATTAAATGTCTTTCCATGCGTCAGCTGGATAGTGGTGTCCGAGTGTGAATCTTCGGCATCTACCATGGTAATCCATTGCCTTTTTAAAAAAAAAAAGAGGTAAATGAAGAATTGACCGGTTTGCAATTCTAGTGATAAAAATTGGTTGGAAAGGAGTATCAATTTTGTCCTTGCGACCCGCTAGTTACTGCCCTTTTTTAATAAAATCCGACTGCCTGCATATATTCGATTAGCCCATCTAATTATGCTGTGATGATAACACTTGTTCTGAAAGGCTGTAAAATTAGCAAGCGTCCGAATCTCCACGAGTACTGTCAATTATATTCTTGAATCCTAAACATCTATTTCGAATAATTAAGGGTCAAATAATTAAGTGTCAAGATTAGATTTGATTTGGCTTATTTTGTCATTTTTTAAAGTCACATCAACTCTAATCATGACCCTTTATTATATGAATTAAAAGGTTAACATTTGAGAGTAGAGCAATGCTAGCTCCACTTTCCGGCTGTCCACTATCCTCAATGTTTATAAAAGAAGACAAAATAGTATGATACTTTTTTTGGGTCCTACCACATTTCTTTTGTCTTCTTTAAAAATAGTAAAAACTATTAGATAGTGGGTGGCGAAAGTGGACTTTACATTGCTCTTGAGAGTATACTTGAGAGTAACCCGAGTAATTATTTGCTTTTATATAATCTTTTTCTTTAGAAAGTAAGTGGTATAGAGGATAATGCTGACAAACTAAAGTTAAATAGACAATTCTCACTTCTATAACAAGACTCATTATGATTTTGATGTCGAAATAAAGTTAATATGACTAGCGGAATGCATGTGAGTGAACAATTCTAATGATAAAAAAAAAATATGAATGTTTTTTTGATGGTATGCTAGTGTCTAACATAGGAATAAAAAGTTAGATAAGTGTAACATATATTATCTAAACTTATTAGTAGAAGGTGAGTATACCGAATCTAATGATGTCATTTATGTGAATACATTCATATTGACACCCTAACAAATAACCATATTAAAATTGACAAGGGTACATCTTAGTGTTAGGGAAGCTCAATCATGTTCAATTTGAGAATGTAAAAGACATAAATGAAATGAAATAAATGTGATGAACAATAGAATGTTATGCGTAGTGAATGTACAGCAAAAGAGTACAAAAAATTAATTGAAAATATCAAAGTACAAAATAAATCTGAATTAAACTAAGAGCAATCGGAGTAAAAATGTGGAATTAAACTAAGACCAATCGTAATTACCAGGAAGATGTTTCCATAGGAAATGAGAAGATGGTGACAGGATTGTAAAGCATGAATTTAATAAAATTGTTAGTCAATACATCAAATGAATTTTTCAGCTCAACATCTTAGGTTAGCAGAGCATTGTAATGCTTTAAGAAGAATAGAGAAGTTCATGTTTGAGGTGCTCAATATAATATGCAATCAAACACTGAAATATAAATCAATTAATGGATTTTGCTCAAGATATATTTCCTGCTTAAGGGGTTGAAGAATGTGGTTTACAACTTCTAATTCCAATGGAGGATCTCTTTATTATCTAGGTTTGGATTGTTTTGCAGATTTCTAATTTGGTCAGATAGGATTTCGAATAAAAAATATATATTAAAAAATTATGGCCTATTGCCTATTTTTGGTGGAAGAGTCTTAGTGGAAGGATCTTATTATATTGTGTGGAAAGGGGTATTGTTTGGGTAATGTTTCGGTCATGAATCACTTATTATTATATTGTGTACTATGCAAGGATCTTACTAGAAGATGGCATATACCATTGCTGCTTGTTCTACCAGCCATTGGTATTTCCTATTGTTAATGTTGAATCTACAATATCGAAGAGAATGGGAAATCATTGAGAGAGCAACAAATAATCTCAGTGCAATCTTATAATCACTGATATAACTTGTTTGTCTTGCCTGCTAATTGAAGTATAAATCCGTGACATGTGGGTAATAGTCGATCTCATAGCCTAGCTCAAAGTAGTCTTTGTTAGCATCCAATTCTCTTCAATTCAACTCATTGATTTTCTAATTTTGGGTCTATTTCCTTAAGTGATTGTTGGGGTATTTGCTCATATGGACCTCCACTGCAACTACTTTCAGTGGCTAACAACAAATGCCACCAAAAAAGCTGAATAATACTAAAATTACAACATACTAAAGAAATCTACGTACTCAGGTGCAAAATAGAAGAATATTGAAGTATCTGAATGTCAGCTATCTGCCAAAATATGCTCCAAGCAATGTAATGAAAAAAATCACAGTCATAAGATATCCAAGCTGCAAAGAATAAAGGAACTTGAGATTGGAAATGTAATTTACAATTCATTGGATTCTAGAGAAACACAATATGGTCATTAAAAGTTACCACTTGCCCAACTAAGATGCCAACTATTCTAACCAGGTATTTGTGCTCATATCGATGTGATTCTAAGGTTTTAATTAGCAAGACCCAAATTTAATTGAATCTCGGCAAGTAGCAGAATCAATTGGTGATAGCAAATGGTTGCAACATCAGGTGCGACAATGAATAATTTGAACATGTTCATGAAACTCTACCCCAAAGAGAAGAAAAGGGAATGAGAAAATAGGGTAAAATTCAAAGAAACCTTAAAATTGCATAAATGAGAATTGTACCGTAGCAAATCAAGGAATACACCATACACCATGAGAGCAGGGAATCTGATGATATTTTAACAACTTACCCGATATCAATGAAACTACCTGATCTGAGTTGGAGGAGGATGTAAAACTCATTAATTATATCAATAAAGCAAAGAAAACAAAAACATAGAAGAAAATATAAACGCAGGAGAAGAAGAACAAAGAAGAATTGAGAATTAAGGAAGAACAAAGAAGAAAGAAGATTAAAAAAAAAACTATACATAGCTCTACGGCAATATTTCCGCCGGCTTAAGATTCAATCACCCGGAGGGGTTCATCCATCAACCCTTGGTTTTTAGAAAAAAATATAAAAAATATTAACATTAGTGTAATGGGAAAAATTCATAAATACCCTAAGTATAGTGACAACGAGCATGTCTCTGGTGTTATGACAATGGATGAGAGATACATATTCATTTGGCGTACGTCTTCGTTGTTCCCACAACAACGGGCCTGTTGTGTCCAAGACAACAGAAACGTTGTCTGCTAGACAACGGACTTGTGGTCCTGAAGACAACGATCTCGTCATCATTGTGAAAACGGACCCGTGCTTCAGTCAATAGCAAAATCAACTATTAGGACCCGATCATCAGGAGGCAATCATTGTCTTCTATTGGTAGGTGAAAAGCACTATCTTAGCATTTAATGCTATTTAATGCTAGTCATCTCAGACAAGTTCCTACCCCATGCCTGCCTTACGAAGTGTAAGCTCACACGCGTGTGATATGTAAAAACTCAAGATCATTCTGATATATTTGGTAATGATTACAAAGCAAGTGACATGGTCATCTATGGTCGTCTATGGTCATACAAAGCTGGACCTATAAATACCCTCCGAGAATCAGCGTAGGGGGATTGACCAATCTACAAACTTGACACCTCCATACTCTTGTTATTTCTCTTGTTTACTGTTCATCATCTTCTCCACATACTGACTTTGGCATTGGAGTACAGGTCAGGGTGAACACCCTCCTCCTCGACTTCATCAACATTTCAGAGTTTTGCTACCATCCTTCTACCAGCAAACCCGACTGTGGAGCAACTGCTGACGCGTGTACTTCCCAGAAAAAATCTCACACAAAATTGACGCCATCTGTGGGAAATAATAAACAAACCTCCCTTTGCTCATATTACCCATCTTGTTAATCATGACTGATCAAAACCTTGCGCATGTGACTGAGAATCAAACCCCTCAGACCACTCCCCTTGGATCTTCTGTCATGCAACGACCTGTCATCCTAGGAGTTGAACAATCTTCTGTGCAACTTGAGAGAGTTGTGCCTCAATCGGATCAAATCCTGTTATTACTGCAGTAGCAGCATCTCATGCTAGATCGCATCACTAATCAGCAGCAATTTTTGTTGGAGAGGCTGGACGCTCTCAAGCATGGTGGGCTAGAGATAGATGTTGAGCCCTTTCCCAGGTCTTCTGCTAGATGTTGGCTCACTTTCACTCCTTCTTCCCCAAGAGTGGTAACATGGCCAGCATCGCCGTTGAAGCAAGTTAACCTTGAGAATAGATTTGTGCTTTTCCCTCCTCTTGTTGAGACTGCTCGCCCTCGTTCTCCAGTGGTTCATGCTGGACAACGGGATCAAGTTCGTGGTGAACAACGGGATTCTTCTACCCGTGTCGAGCTGCGAGAGCCCTAAGTTCTTAGCGACCCTAGAGATTTCCCATATTCCCCATGAGGAGCCACGAGTTCGTGAGGCTTTGGAGCCAAGTGAGCAAGCTCGTAATTATGATTAGGGCGGACCTAACTCTCAAAGACATGGAGGCTTTGATCAATGCTCGTGTCAAAGGTGCAGCAGGTGGGACATCTCTCGATCGGTTTGCTCAAAAGTTCAAGGACAATGAGGAGACTTCTCCCTTCACCAAAGAGATCACCGAATCCTATACTCCGTCGATGTTCATAGTGCCCAACTTTGTCATGTTCGATGGGAGGAGAGACCCTATTGATCATCTAACCAACTTCAAAAATGTCATGGCTATTCGCAATCCAAATGACAATCTCCTCTGTAAGGGCTTCCCCAACAGTTTGACAGGAGCAGCTACAAGGTGGTTCTGTAATCTACCACCTGGATCGATCAAGTGTATGGCAAATCTCATGTCAGTTTTTATTGACCAATATATTGTGAATAAGAGGAAGAAAGCAGGTGTAGTTCTCTCTTTGTCATGAGGATGAAGTCAGCAGAGCCTCTTAAGGACTTTATCCAGCGGTTCACTGATGAAGTCTCTAACATCGACAAAATCGAGGACAGTAGCTGCATAACCGCTTTCAAGAATGTTGTGCTAAAGAACTCAAAGATTTATGAGTCTCTTGCTCTTGATTGCCCCCACCAAGCTGAATGAGCTGATAGTTCGTGCTTTGAAGTATGGGAGACTCGAAAACGATACCGCAGTCATTAGGCGGCCAAGAGCAAGAGGAGTGGATGCTGTAGAGAGGGGGAGCAGGACATCATCGAAGAAGGGGAAGAGACTAAGATATGAATCATCTTCTAGTGACGAGGAGCCACGACAGAGAGCATCAAGAGAGAAGGTAGTATATGTGAAACGACGGGATCAACAGGATCGGCGCCCGTATGAAGTTTATCAAAACTCAGAATCAGCAGAGCAGGATGGACAGGTGTCCCAATCATCAGCATCAAGAAAGGCATCATTATCAGTTCAATCAGGAGCAGCCCAGGTATAACCAAAAGGGGGATAATCAGACAATGGAGAGGTGCTCTTTTCCAGCCCGTACTGATCAAATCAACTTTACGGTCAGTCCAAAGACTATCCTGAAGTCAATGGAAGTCATACCTTATTTTGAGTGGCCTACACGAACTATTAATGATGTCACCTAAGGACCACGGGTGCATGAGTATTGCCATTATCACAAATGTCATGGTCATCTTACCAACCGTTGTCGAATCTTGAGGGAGTATTTAGAGAGGTTAGTTCGTGATGGCTACTTGGGGGAATACATTGATTCTAGTAATGAGACAGGACGTATCAGGGAGCCGTCTACTCAGCCCCATATTGAAGAACCTTCAAATAACCAGACTCAAGCGGAGGTGGAGGAGCACCCAGGGGAATCATTAACATCATTTATCTTGCTAGAACGCCGGAGATAGACGTAGAGCAGCAGTTCAAAGCGAAGGCAAGGAAGCTGTCCCATATAGCTGAAGTGTGTCAAGTGCGGCTAGCAACGAGAGGCATCAAGCAAGCTCTTACTTTCACTGACCATGACATGTCAATCGTGGTCAGACCCCATTACGATGCTCTCGTTGTTACTATGCGGATTGGCGACTTTGACATCAAGAGGGTGCTTGTCGATTCAGGAAGTGGGGCAGACATCCTTTAACTCCATGCGTTCACTTAGATCAATCTAGATCCAGCCATTCTTGTTGCTGTTCAGACCCCGTTGGTTGGGTTTGATGAGAGTTCGATGCAACCCATGGGGGAAGTCGTCTTGCCAGTCGAGGCTAGACCAATTGTCTTGTCAACAAAGTTCTCCGTCCTCAATGCACCATTTCCATATAATGCTATTCTGGGGCGATGGTGGACCCATGAGATGAGGGTTGTTCTATCCTCTTACTATCAAGTGCTGAAGTATCCCACCCAAGACGGATCGAGGGAGATCCGAGGAGATCAGCTAGCATTACAGAAATGTGATTACACTCCACCCGAGCTGCCCAAATAGCAATTACAGATCGGGTTAGTAGAGGAGGAGAGTTCGGGAGAACCGTTTTCTAGACCATCCGTTGAGCCCACGAAGAACGTTAATCGTGGGACGGATGAGGAGCCGAAGATGCTGCAGATCGGAATGAGTTTGACAAGGGAGGAGGAGTTAGACTTGCTGTGTTTTTTAAAGAAGAATCTTGATGTCTTTGCCTGGTCGCACAAAGATATGACGGGGATCAACCCAAAAGTCATATGTCATCATCTCAATGTTGATCCCGTAGTCCATCCTGTCAAACAGAAGCCCCGAAGACTTGCTCCAGCATATCATGAGGCCGTCAATGAAGAGATTGATAAGCTTATCCAGTATGGGTTCATTCGAGAAGTTCAATATCCAGACTGGATAGCCAATGTAGTAGTTGTACCAAAGAAGAATGAGAAAGTAAGAGTCTGTATTGATTTCACCAGTATTAATAAAGCTTGTCCAAAAGACTTTTTTCCAGTTCTAAGAATTGATAGACTTATCAACGCTACTGCTAGCCATAAGATGCTATCCTTCATGGATGGGTATTCAGGCTATAATCAGATTATTTTTGCTGATGATGACCAAGAGACTCGCCTTCATCACAGAGTGTGGATTGTTCTGTTATCGGGTCATGTCCTTTGGTCTGAAGAATGTTGGTGTTACTTACCAACGGTTAATGAATTTAATGTTTGGTCCCTTACTTAGCAAATCAATGGAGGTGTATATCGATGATATCGTTATAAAGAGTCGAGTTTGGACTACTCTTGTGGCTGATTTGATGGAGCCTTTCTCTATTCTACGATCTTTTAATCTGAAGCTGAACCCTAAAAAGTGTACATTTGGTGTCACTTCAGGTAAGTTCTTAGGCTACCTTGTTAGTCAGCGTAGCATCGAGGCTAATCTTGCTCAAATTCGTGCTTTACTGGATATGCCAGAGCCAAAGACGAGGAAGGAGATTCAGAAATTGACAGGACGTATTGCTGCCCTCAGTCACTTTATCTCGAAGTCATCTGATTGTTGTAAGTCGTTGTTCGAGTTGCTGAGGAAGGACTCTGTATTCAAATGGACCAAAGAGTGCTCTCAGGCCTTTGTTGCCTTGAAGGAATATTTGGGCTCTGCTCCCATTCTCTCTGTACCTGAACCTGGCGAAGTGCTTTATCTTTATCTCTCTGTCTCGGAGCCGGCTATTGGCTCCGTGTTACTCAGAAGGTATAACGGTGTGGAGAATCCTATATATTTTATCAGCAAAACATTTCTCAAGGCGGAGTCAAATTATAGTAAGCTCGAGAAGGTATGTCTTGCTCTTGTCTTTTCTGTTGAAAAATTAAGTCCTTACTTCCAAGCCCATACTATCATTGTCATCACAACGTATCACTTGAAAATTGTATTGGGACGACCCGAGTTGGCTGGGCGAACGTCAAAGTAGGCAATTGCACTTAGCGAATTTGGCATCTAGTATCGAGCAAGGATATCGGATAAAGGGTAAGCCATGACGAGTTTTCTATCTGATTTTCCCTTGGAGGAGATCGAGGCAAAAGTGGATCATGATCGTCACGAGCTCCCAGACGATGCAGATGACGGAACCATTGTAGAGGACGGAGTGCAAGCGGAGGACGATCTGACTGCGTGGAATGATTGGGTTTTGTATGTTGATGGGTCATCTAATGCCTGTGGTTCAGGACTTGGTGTTATGCTTACTAGTCTTGAGAATGTCAAAGTGCAGAAACTGATGCGTCTAGGCTTTACCGCCTCCAATAATGAAGCTGAGTATGAAGCATTGCTGCTCGGGCTGCAGAGTTCACAAGAGTTGAGGATCTTCAAGCTGAGGGTGTTCTGTGATTCACAACTTGTGGTGAACCAGATGAATGACGTCTATGAATATCGAGATGATCAAATGAGGCGTTATGCAGCACTTCTTCGTGAGCAATGTAATGCCTTTGATGTTGTTGAAATTAAGCATATTTAGAGAGATGATAACAGGCATGCTGATGTTTTGGTTTGCATTGCATTGATGTTGCAATCTGATGAACCTAAGGCAGTTCTTGTGGAATACAAGGAATATTCGTCTATTGAGTTGCAGCCACAGCAGGAAGTGTTATTCGTTAATCAGGTGACGAGCTGGATGACATGCTTGATATCATACTTGAAGGATGGAGTCCACCCCATCAATGCCAGAGAATCAAGACGTATATAGTATAAAGCCCCTCGTTACGTCCTCTTGCACGGAGAGTTGTATCAAAAGTCCTTTCGAGGACCTCTTTTGAAGTGTGTTCATCCTGAAGATGTTGAAAGGATCTTGGTTGAGCTCCACGAAGGAATATGTGACATTCATTCTAGAGGACAGACTATTGCTCATCGTGCTCTGGGGCAGGGCTACTTTTGGCCTTACATGCAAGCTGATGTGCAGAAATATGTGAAGAAGTGTAGTCAATGCCAACGTCATGCTCAATTGATTCATGCTCCAGCTCAGCACCGTATCTCAGCCTTGGCCATTCGCTCGTTGGGGGCTTGACATTGTGGGACTTTTTCCCAAAGCTCCAAGCAATTTAACTTTCTTGTTGGTAGCCACGGATTACTTCTCTCTCTGGATTGAAGTTGTTCCCCTTGCGCGCATTAGAAAGCAAGAAGTGAAGAAGTTTATATAGGAGCACATTATTTGCAGATTTGGCATTCCTCAGTCCATCATTTCTGACAACGAGAATCAGTTCACTAGAAAAATCATTGCTGAATTTTGCCAAGAACTGAAGATCAAGCACATTTTCTCATCACTTAATTATCCTCAAGGGAATGGTCTAACTGAAGCAGCTAATAAGAGTCTTCTAAATGCCCTCAAGAGGAGACTAGAGGATTCCAAGGGGAAGTGGACCAGCGAATTGCATAATGTGTTGTGGGGATATAGGACAACGCCACGGAGTCCTACAAATGAAACCTCGTTCTCGGTGTATGGGATGGAGGCCGTTATCCTTGCCAAGATCAATCTGCCTATAACACATTCTCGAAAGAAGACTGGAGAGAGACAAAAACGTTGAACTGATGGTTATTCATCTAGATTTGTTAGAAGAAAAACGAGAAGATGCAAGTACCCAGATGAAGAGATATCAACAGCAACTGCAGAGAGCATACAACAAAAAAGTACGGAGGAGGGTTCTTTAAGTCGGAGATCTCGTCCTTCGAAAAGTCTTCCAGAACACCATCGAAATCAACAGCGGAAAGCTAGGACCTAACTAGGAAGGACCATATATTGTGGATCGTCTTGGGAGCCCTGGTGTATGTTATCTTAAAGACTTGCAAGGTAATGCAATCTAAAAGTCTTGGAATATTATGAATTTGAAGTAATTCTTTCAGTGAAATTATGTGTTATACAATGAATACCCGTCCATTTTCATGAGTAAATAATCGAAGTGTTTTTATCCAATGCTTAGCGAAAGTTGAGTGTGTATCAGCATCCGGTGCTCAGTGAAATGTCATGAATGCATTGCAACAATGAATGATATTTCATTTGAACAGGGTACTCACCACGGGACACATGTGGCTCATCCAAAGGAATTGCCATCTGAGCAAACTGGTGACTTATACTAATGGAATGTCCTCTGAGCATGGTGTCCCACCACGAGTCACCATACTTCATCAAATGAAATATCATTTGTCAGATTACATTCATGATATGTTACACTACATAACCTCCGTGCTCTTTGAACTTAAGTGTGTTTGCATTATGTTATCAGTTACTTCGTGTGCTTTATCAAAGTATTCTTATGTTCTGTATTCTCTTAGGTACTACGTATTGTGACATTTTATCAAGAGATAATTAATTTATTCTCTTATTTTGTTTTTGAACGAGATACGTTTTCTACACATTGTGCAAAAATTCGAAATGATTGGTCACAACGTATTAAAGACAAACGACGATATGCAAAAGAGAGTTCTATTAATGACATCCCTTAGCAGGAACAATACATATAAATGACAACAACTACATTTATAGGACGACAACGAAATGACGAGAAGAAGAAAAAGAGTACAACAGAGCAAAAGTTGAGAAGAGTAAGATAGCGGAAGGCTCAGGCTTCATTAACGGCGATCGAAGTAGCATCATCAACAGCAGTATAAGGAGATTCAACAGGTGCCTCTGGCAAGACGAGAGCTGGTTCGGTAGGAAGTGGAGGTTGTTCCATCCCTTGCACCTTGGGCTCTTCGTCGAGCTGAACAATGTTTGGACCAACGGCCTCAGAACGGGTGGTCTCGTCCTTTGACTGTTGTGGAGATTCCACCAGTCGTCCTGACTCTCGGAGTTCATTCAAGAGTTCTCTCTCCATCTCAACCCAGTCTTCAGCAAGCAACCGGTCCATCTCCTTCTGGAAATGGTGATGGAGGGTTTCCATGAAGGTCTTTGATGCTACCTTCAACTCGTGAAGCTGTATTAGCAAAACCTCTCATGCATTCTCGGAATCCTTGAGTTGCTTGACAAGGTTGCTGGCATACTCTTGCTTCTTGCTGAGCTGAAAGACGGTGGCTTCAGCCTCTTCTCGTGCTTTCTTTTCGGCTTCTTGACTGACAACTTGCTTCTCAGGCTGAATCCAGCTGCGTCTGTGCTGAGGCAAGCTTACCTTCCGCATTCTTCAGGTCAAGTCGAGCTTGCGCCAATTCACGACCTAGCTTTGTTCTCTCCTCCGTCCTTTTCTTCTCCAAGTCAAGGACTTGTTCTTTCAATTTGTTTGTCGTGGTCCTACGGGCGTTGTACTCCTCAAACATCCCCGCGAGCATGTTGCTTAGCTGAAGGGAGAGCAAACAACATTAGTGCAAGAAAAGTATGAAATGAAACAAGAGTATGACAATTGGAAATAGGTTTTACTTTCGCAACAGCCTGGTTCGGGGTGTCAAACTTCCCCATGAAGTGCATATTCTGTGTTTCTGCTATGTCTTCGAGGAGCTTCATTGCCAGACTCAAGGACGTGGTAATGAAGTCATGATCCATCACTGAGTTTGCCACTGTCGGATGAGGATATCCCCTTGGGAAGACGGGAGTCTAGACGGCGGGACCCTCCATTGTTGTATCTTCCCGTGGTGCACCCCACGGTGCAGGGGCAACTACGGTGGAAGTAGTGGCAGTAGCAGGCACTATAGTGGAAGTGGTAGCAGCGGTGGCCACTATGGCCAGAGGTTGACTGACAACCAAAGGCTCTGTTGGCACAGCTGGCTCTTCGGTTTCTGGCCTAGCTAGGGTCAAGGTCGTGGCAACCGCCTCTCGTTCTTGGAGTCTTCTGTCATACTCCTCTTCTCTCCTTGCCTTCTTGGCCCGTAAATCGGCCAAAGCTGCTACCCTCTTCCTCTTGTCTGCAGCCACTACCTTTGAAGGACGGGAAGATGAATGTTTTTTCGGTTGAGGAGGGGGAATGGGAGCCATCCTAGGAGCCCGAGGTGCTCTAGTCAGCAAAGGAAGTTGGTCGCCCATCTCTTCCTCAGCGTCTTTGGTTGCGAAGATGGTAAGGTCGATTGGTTCTTGAGAGCGGGAAGAGTGCATATTCTGTGTTTCTGCTATGTCTTCGAGTCAACAAGAGTATGACAATTGGAAATAGGTTTTACTTCCGCCTCTAAGATCTGTGATGTAGTCGTCTCCCCTTTCCGTGCGGATGGCTCTGAGGACGTTTTCCTCTCCTTTAGTCAAAGCAGTGAAGTGAGGCTTGGAGTAATGCACAACGGAAAACGGAATATCAGTGATAGCGGAAATGAACAGTGGGAGTAAGCAGTGTAACGTGACAACGGAGAATAGACCAAGGACGGTTTTCCTCAACCCTCCAAGCACCGGAGACGATGAATGACATCTCCTTCTAGTGGCGTTCCGAGTCGGGTAGGTGTGTGATGAAGTCAGGGATCTTGGAACGTTGACTCCATGTGAAATACTTGTTATCTCCGTCCTCTGGACTTCCTCAGCATTTGACAACGTGACGAAAATGACACACGTGCCTACCATCTATGTTGTACCCGTCTTTGATGAATTGATCATCAGAGACATATATTTATAGAACTTGGGATGCATTTGACCCGGAGCAAGGTCGAGGACAGAGTCCACAACGGGTTCTAGGGGAAACCGAAGTCTAGCCTCGAACTGAGCGAGGTAGACAACGGTGCAGAAAGAACGGTGGTCGAGGTGGACGTCTTCTTTCTTGAAGTGAAGGTGTACATGGGAGGGATCTGGAAGCGAGCATAGTAGTGTTCAATGGCATATTGGGGCACTGTTTTGGGTTTGGGACCAGAGGCAACTACCACATGAGGAGTGCTACCAGAGCAGCTAGCTTCATCAGCGCTAGGTGCTCTGACCTCTTGAACAGAATCAGACATGATTCTAGAAGGAAATGGGGAAAAAGACACATAAAAGTAGAAGACAGTGAAGAAAGAAACAGTAAACTACGGAGAAGAAGACACACGGGTAGTAAAGAACAGGAGGATGAAGATGCAAAGCAGTAAAAACAGATGAAGCAAAACAAAGGAAGAGAATAGAGGCTTACCAAATATTGTGCTAAGTGCTAAGAAACTGAGAAATCAGGAGCTGAAAGTCGTCGACGAAGAGAAAATCCGACAGAGTAACGGTATGCAAGAGTTCAAGTAAAGAAGAAGAAGCATTATTCCTTCGTATTTATAGACAAATCAAAAAATTGCAGGATGAAAGTAGCCTCTATCCTTACCATACACGTGGACAAGCATGGGGGTAAGATGGAGATATACATAAATTCGAATATGAGTGTCAAGCTATAGCTCTTACAGGACGAAGTTAGCCTTCATCATGATTGTACACATAAGTATCGTCAGGGGTACGATCGTCTTTTGGAAGAACAGAGTAACCGTCGGAGGGAACGAAGCGTCTCAAGTTTTTCAAAAGGCAATGATGGTAGTCTACCGTGCATTAATGAGGCGTGACGATTTTACACACGTGATACAGCTGGCACGACGCTACATGTTTGCCTGTTGTATACGCGACGATTCGCTGTCTACGGGTGATAGGTATCCTATTCTTTATGCGATGTGGTATTTATGACACTTTGAACTACGTTCAAGGTATCATAAAGGGGCAATTTATTATGGGAAAAATTCGTAAATACCTTAAGTATAGTGACAACGAGCATGTCTTCGGTGTTATGACAATGGATGAGAGATACGTATTCATTTAGCATACGTCTTCGTTGTTCCCACGACAGTGGGCCCGTTGTGTCCAAGACAACGGAAACGTTGCCTGCTAGACAACGGACTCGTGGTCATGAAGACAACGATCTCGTCATCATTGTAACAACAGACCCGTGCTTCAGTCAACAATGAGATCAATTATCAGGACCCGATCATCAGAAGGCGATCATTATCCTCTGTTGGTAGGTGAAAAGCACTGCCTTAGCATTTAATGTTATTTAATGTTAGTCATCTCAGACAAGTTCCTACCCCATACCTGCCTTACGAAGTGTAAGCTCACATGTGTGTGATACGTAAAAACTCAAGATCTATCTGATATATATGGTAATGATTACAAAGTAAGTGACATGGTCATCCATGGCCATCGATGGTCGCCTATGACCATACAAAGATGGACCTATAAATACCCTCAGAGAATCAGCGTAGGGGGATCGACCAATCTACAAACTTGACACCTCCATACTCTTGCTATTTCTCTTGTTTACTGTTCATCATCTTCTCCACATACTGATTTTGGCATCGGAGTACAGGTCAGGGTGAACACCCTCCTCCTCGACTTCATCAACATACTGGAGTTTTGCTACCATCCTTCTACTAGCAAACCCGACTGTGGAGCAACTGCTGACGCATGTACTTCCTAGAAAAATCCCACACGATTAGGTTAAGTAACGTAAATCATAGTTAACACGTCCTATAGGTTGCCACATGTCACTTTTAACACACACTAACTGTGGTTAAGATTCACTCATCCCTTGGATTCATCCATCTACCCTTGTTTTTTTAAAAAAAAGAATTTAATCCTTAAGTTAATAAACCTTAACCAAGGTCAAGAGGATTTAAAAGGGAGATGAGGCAAGAGATTTACCATTAAAATATCTACTATTATGAAAAGGGAAAAAGAGAACCCAGTGAAATTATTGTTCAAAGAGAACATTTAGAGGTAGACGATTCCAACCATGATCAAAATAGCAATTTTTTTGAAAATTATTGTTATGTCTCTGTCTTCAACCTTACACCTAAAACACTACTATGTAGCGTTTAAGTTTTTTTTTTAAAAAATACTTTATTCTTCTCAAATGAAAAAAAGGATTTGAACTACGTTAACTAAAGCCTTCTTTTACTCATTCAAATCAATCCAAGATAGAACTGTGAGTGTATGGGAGGTTTTGGATAAAACCAAAGTCTCCATTCCCATCCATTTTCAACCCACTCCTCAAAGAATTTCAACCCCATTCCATACAGAGGGCATTGACTTCCTGATTTTCTCTACACTTTGATCAAACATAGCCCTAATTAACCCATATAAAATCTGATTTGGGTTAATGCAATTAAAAAAACTGAACGAATAAACCTACAAACTCATTTAAAGAAAATTAGATTTAAACTAATTTATGAACTAAAATAATAGAGAATTAGGGTTTCAATTTTCTCTTACCTCAAAAAGAAACCTCATCCGGATTCACTTAACTACTAAACGTAGAACTTCGAAACAAATTTGCTTTTTAGAGAAAATCAAGAGCGTGAGAGAATAAGGTGAAAGCGCGTTGAGAAGAAAGGAATACAAAATAGAGTCAATCGTGAGATCTAAACGGATGTGTAGGTAGTTAAGCGTGAGAGAAGAGTGAGGATGGGAGGAGCAGCAGGCGACGACAACAAAGATCATGCAACAACAATCGGTGAGGGGCGAGAATGCAAGATAGGATGAGCGAGCGTTAGAAGGACACTAAAATGGGGGCAATCATGGGAGGTGGTCGTGCTATTAATAATAGGGTTTCAAATTACCTAAATACCCTTAATTTGCTACTCTAATAAAAGTAACATATGAAAATAATAGTGGGGTTTATGGTCTTAAAAGGGAAAAAATCAGATCACGTACTTACCTCTTCTTCTCCTATTATAATAGTAAAGAAGATAAGTGCTTCTGCTAAAATCGAACACATTCTAATCAGTTATAAATGTAGAATATAGCTTGCTCCAATGGTACTACAACTAACAATAGATAAATGATAGATGCAAAAAAAAAAAAAAAAAGGGATTGTCGTGTATTTCTTTAATCTGACTGGCTGAGTTTCATTCGGAGTTTGGCCCGGTGTCCTTACTATTTTGGAGGATGTACGGATCCTTACTGATTCATATGCTCGTCTATCAAACATTTCCATGATGTGCAAATGACTCCCAAGCCCTTCGAGCAAATCAGAGGGGTGTCAACGAGCTGAATTAGGGCCTCAAAAACCTCTTCCAAACAGGCCGGGCTCGGGTAGGGCTTATTAAAAAATACCAAATTAGAAGCCCAAGATCAGGCCATTTAGACCCCTAGTCCGCACCCAGCAGCCTCTCACTAACAAGCCTATGGGTGCGGTTTCACTTTCTTCACCTTCCACAGTGGAAAGCTTAGCTTTACGGGAATCACATCTGTGGTTCGTACCTTCCACTGCCAGGCTTCGCCTGCTTTGCGTTAATGAATTCACTTTGGCCACCAAAAAAGAAAGAATGGGTAAGCTTCATCATTCAGCTAAATATCTTTTCTCAGTAGTCAAAAGATGATGCTTTATATCTTTCCAGCGCAGCCCACAGGGGCGGGGGGACAGGAAACTTTTTCTGCTCATGCATGAATTGCCAGTTCCCCTCTATCTGTACTCCGCCAAAAAATTAAGTTTTTTGTTTTACGGCATTCATTCATGCATACTCATGCATGGGATCACATATTCACATTCCCGAAATGAGATCCGGGATCAAGTGGTTCTTTTTTCATATAATCATTCAAGTGAAAATGCAAATCCAACTATTGACATGATCAAGAAGCCAAATTTTAAAAAATTGATCGTTCTAACAGCAAGATTCACTTGTCAAAGATGAATTTTAGAATGTCTACCTTACTAAAGGATAAGCCAACTTTCAATCATCAATGGGACCGCAGTTGTGCAAAGAGATTCAACAAGGCATTTATGCACAATGCTACTTGTTCCGAATAATGTATGCAATCGTCACAAGACCATGTAGGTGTTGGACTCAAACAAGTCAACCATGTCGCACTCGAGTCCATGATCCAATCGAACCCTCATTCGGAACCCAAACCCATGTTTTTTGTTTTTCCGTTGAAAGGTTAAACACAACACAATCCCTAGGCCAATACATACACAAAAACTGAGATTAAACGCAACCCATCTCACAAAAAGGCCTCTCTTGGTGGTGAGTGGAAGGAACCTTATATGGACCACTGTTAGCAAGTACTAACCCATGTCGGACTAAAATGGGTAGACCCAAATCCATGTTCAACATGGCTTCATATATACTGGGTTGGGGTTGTGATTGTACAATATCTGTTAACATGGCTTCATACATGCTGGGTCGGGGTTGTGATTGTACAATATTTGTTTAATAGAAACAAAATTACTTGGAATTATGAATACATTTACTAAGCAAAGTAAATAAATCTTACGTTATACTATAACCACCTTAATGAGAAGATAAAATCACGGCTTCCCAACATTGCATAAACAATATGCAAAACCATCTGGCATTTTGCATCCTGAGCAAAGTTATATTCATAGAACCCAATGATTCGTCCATTTTCGTCAAGGATTTCTATCACGGCATTTTGATCCTAAGCAAAGTTATATTCATACAACCTATTGCATCTGGAGCGGTAAAATACTGACTGAGAAATGTTGAGAGAAAATGAAGTTTACAGAGAAATGAACCAAAAATAAAAGCGTAAAACCTACTGAAATCTGTTACAAAAGGGTTGGGACTCAAAGCGCATGCGCAAGCTAGTTATCCGCAAAATCTTTCCTATTGCACACCAAGACAAAAAAAGCTATGCCCAACAGTATAAAAACACTTCAGAAAAGTCTATGTTCTGTTTTGGATAGACTTCTACAGCAACTACTAGATCAGTAGAAGTCCAAAGACAATCATTATTGCATTCGGTTAACCATTTAATTTTAGACTTTTCACGGAAGTTTAAAAGTCGATAAGTCTAAATATCAACTTCCAGAGATAGAGGTCTGGAGTCCAACATGTCTCAACAATTTTCCGTCCAAGGGATGATATTTTTATGAATGGGGAAATAAAAATGGTTTTAAAGCAATGTTTGGGTTACTGGTCTCTGCTCTATTATCCCCATCTTCTATTTTATTTAGTTATTTGGTATCGCCACATCCCCAATTGGCATGATTAGCATCTCTTCAAGGTTAGTGGATGGGTAAATTTTCCAACATCATCCAAGTCAATCAAAAGTCAATCAAATGGCTACAAGCACACTCAACCAATGGGTAACTGCGTCCGCATATTGAGTTGACACATTTCACTACTTACTAAGACCAGATTATCTGGATTCTATGTCGGCATCTTGAGTTTGTCACCACGAGACGATGCTGAAGGCAACAGAAGTAAAACACACCAACCACTCACACACACACCACATATACACACTCACCCCAAATAAAGACCAGATTAATAGATTATATCACACACAAACTCAATAACTCAATGGTCTGTTGCCGACTCAACTGAACCCAATAGTTCAATGTCGAATTGGATACAGGCAATCCTGGAAACTTTGGGAGCAACTCTAGGGACTAGATTTATTCAATCACATTTTGGTTTAAACAAACTTAAGACAGAATGCTGGTAAGGGTCTAATAAGGGTATGTTCTTTTGGGAAACTTATGATGTTCTAGTTTTGTTAATGGAGTATGCATTTTCTTTTGAGAAGAAGTATAAATGCTTTTTATCTATTGGGTTGCAATTTCCATGAAGACTTTTAAATGCAACAAAATGAAGATTTTCAAATCTCACAAAACTGTAAGTCTTGAAACTCATGATGGTGAGAATCAACCCTGTTTAAAAACCTCGACAAAGTAATGAATGGAGCCTAAGCAAACAAACTCATGATGGTAAGAATCAAGCATGGCACTTTACCACCTACCATGACAAAGTGCCAAGCTTTATAAGTCTCAGCATACAGACCCTAAGTAAACACCTTTATACAATATGATAGTAGTATATACTTCATAAATTCAGTAACAGCTGAGGTAATTGCAATCACCCGGTTTGTGACATCATCTCGCAGTATAAATCTTTGCAAACAAGGACTACAAATATGTACTAGAAGTAAAGGGCCATGCACATGAGAAGGAATTTGAGTAGTAATTATGTCCTACCATTCTGAAATTTGATTTGGAAAATATAATAATTGAATTTAGAAAATTTAAAAAAAAAATGTACTTTTCCCTGTGCAGAAGACCTAGATTGAAGGTTTTACCGTTTCCACAGTTAGAGGTAGCCTGTCAAATCGGCCTTCATGCCACAGGGGCCTGGCCCCCATGGCCATCAAAATGGAGGGTCGTTTTCGTTCTCTTGTGGGCCATGACCCCCAAAAATTCATGGCCTTCCTACATTATGGTCAGGCTAGGTACCCACTTGGTATATCCCATCCCAACCTGGCAACCCAGCCCTCCTCAAGCTAATACATCTTGTCATATCATTATATAATACTTGCGGGTGGCACGTGTGATGCATGTGAGAACGAGGGGAAGGAGTTAACCACAATTAATAGGAGTTAAAAGGGGCACATGTTAACCCACAGGTGCGATTGAACTCTCCCCGAGTTCCATCGCGATTGGCTGTGATTCTAATCTTTAAATAGATAGATGAGCAAGGGGAAGTTTGAGAATTAAAATAAAACATTAAATCAAAGTTTTATTTTATATGAGGGTAGATTAGGAATTTTGAAAAAATTAGGCTACGCCTGGCTGTCGCATTATAATAGTAAAGATATAACCAATTTACTACTATTCCAAAACAATGACATAAAAAGGATAATAAAAAATTGATAGTATTGTAGAGGTCAGAATTATAATTCCCCAATATTTTTTTTAAGATAACATTAACCATAAGATGGACCTTCCAATGAGCAGGTACGATCTACACTATATCTTGGACAAACTTACATGAAGGTTGAACTGCAAGAGAACAATTTGAGTGTTGTCGCAAGCGAACACAAACCCAGTACATAAACACTCTAATAAGTTTTTATTGGCTTAGTTTTTCATGTTCTCTTTGGGCACCACAAGAGTAGCTTCAAATATATGACAGATCTGATCACAATCATGTAGATCATCCTACATACATATTTGTATTGAGAATGGTGTCCAACATCAAAGAATACCACTTCTGTGACCAATAGGAGATTATGGTGTTCGAATGAGCATAGAGGGTATGACCATAAAGATTGTGGTAAATCCAAATATACAATCAAACAGGATGATTAACAGATTTAATGACCATGATGTAACGCAAAAGGAAACGATAAAAAACCGAACTGTCAGAAAAACAGAAGTTTTCCCAAACATATATATCCGCAGAGATGAGAACCCTAATGATAACAACAAAGAAAGAATTAAAAAAAGTTAGTCTATAAGCCAACCACCATATATGTGTATGCGAAGAACACAACTAAAATCTCCAAACATTGTCACAGTTCTACTTTTTTCTCTAATCCAACATTCAGAAATCAAAATACCTTCAAGAAAAGAGAAACTAAACATAAAAAAGCACCATATCCATCAAAAACCGAAAGTAAATCAAACTATCTATGAGCGACAGCAGGGAGAGATCGCCCGAGTAGAACACTAACCAAAAGCAAAACCCTTTTTAAAACATCCGATGGGTCACCAAAAATAAACAAAAAAGATTAATAAAAGATGAAAAACATGTTAAAGACATGTTTACCATTTCAGACATTCACCGCGAACTGGTAGGGCAATCTCTGGCGAAATGCCCTTCCTCTCCACAATTGTAGCAGCTTCCGCCACCACCACCACCGCCTCCGCCACCGCTTCCACCATACCTTCCACCACCGCCGCCACCGCCTCCCTGGCTACAGTCCCTGGCCAAGTGTCCCGGCTCGCCACAAGTATAACAAGATCCGCCACCGCCACCACCGCCGTAACCACCTCCGCCACCATAACCACCACCACCACCACCACCACCTCTTCCGCCTCTACCACCACCACCACCACCCCTACTACCACCGTTAAACCCGTATCCACCTCCACCTCCGTAACTGCCGCCGCCGCCGCTTCCGAAGCCGTATCCGCCGCCGCCACCACCGCGGCCACCTCTTCCACCGCCACCTCCGCCATAGCTATCTCTACCGCCGCCGCCGCCATAGCTATCTCTTGGAGCTCCCTGAACGAAGGCTCCTTCAGGGCCGCTCACATCAACGGCCTTCGTCCTTCCGTCATCGCCGCACTCGATCTGGAACTCAACCGATTCGCCTTCGGCGAGGCTTCGGAAGCCATCAGATTTGATCGAGGACTGGTGGACGAACAGATCTTCACCTCCATCGTCCGGTGTTATGAACCCGAAACCCTTCTGGCCGTTGAACCACTTCACAACACCAGTCGATCTGCCTCCCTGCGCCATGGATCGATCTGTAGAGTTATCGATCCCCCTGAAAAAACAGAACCAAACCCCAACCCTAAAAACAACCCACAAGAGAAAGAGAACCCTAATTCCTCCTCCGGGTCTTCGAGTATACTTATAGCCGAGGTGTTGGAATCGATTCGCTTGCCACATCATGGAAACTAATAAAGATCCTCTACGGTCGCAACCCGTCTGATTCCATCCGGTAGTTCTGTGAACGCGACACGTTGCCAAAGATATACTGGTGCAACTAGGGTTGTAAATGTAGGGGATCTTGTATCCAAAAAAAAATATGGCAGAATTATGTGGTATCGTAACCCTTTAGGGAGCGGACTCGGCCCAAAAAAAAGCAGCTGAGGCCCACACGTAAGCTGTCACAGAGAGTCCCACTTTTCCTTTTAGGATTTCAAGCGACAGATGGCTCCTGTTTTTGAGAGAATCAAACGGCTGAGGATTGGCTCAGAGGTGGTGAACGTCGTTAGATTGATTAGGGTTTTGGATTGGGGTGGGTTTGAACTTAGAAGGACAGTGTAGACTGTGGAGTGGGAGAGTCTGTTCCTTACATATCCTGCTTCCTATTTCTAATTGGGGTTTTTGAGTCTAAACCCTTAAGTTTTCAGCTATTTGTAAACATCCCCTTATGTTTTGTGATTTTGTACTATGCCCCCACTAATTTTTAAAACTTTTGCAAATACATCCTTTCATCCAAAAGTTAGTTAATGGAAATTAATTTTCTATAAAATAAATTTTTTAACCTTTACTTGATTTTAAGTAGATTTGTAAAAACTTTTCATAAGTAAAATACTTGGAACCCACTAATTGTGGTTAAGATTCACACATCAAAAATAATTATTAACTTTAAGTTGATTATGTTTAACCACAATTAAAGGAGACTCTACAAGCCGCCACAACACTCACTAACTGTGGTTAAGATTCATTCACTCTAGGGTTCATGCATATAACCTTGATTTTTAGATTAAAAAAATATTAATTTTAGATTGATTATGCTTAATCATAGGTAAATGATACTTTACAAGCCGTCCCGTGTCCCTTTTAACATCTACTAACAATGGTTAATATTCACTCACCCTAGGATTCATGCATCTAATCTTGAATTTAAAATATATATATATATATATATAAAATATAAACCTTAGGTTGATTAAGCTTAACTAAAAAATATATAAAAATATAAACCTTAGGTTGATTAAGCTTAACCATAGTTAAAAAGGGACTACAAGCTGTCACATGTCCTTTTTAACACCTAATGCTTAACCAAAGTTAAAAGAGCCCCAACAAGCCGCCATGTGTCCCTTTTAATACCCACTGATTAATATTCACTCACCCCTAGGGTTCATGCATCTGATCTTCGATTTTAGAATAAAAAAAAATATTAGCCATAGGTTGATTATGCTAAATCACAGTTAAAGGAGACTATACAAGCCACCATGTGTCTCTTTTGATACTCACCAACTGTAGTTAAGATTCATTCGCCTTTATGATTCATTCATCTAACCTTGATTTTTGGATTTTTTTTTTTTTTAAGAAAAAAAATTAGGTCAATTAAGCTTAACCCGAATTAAAGAGGATAAATGTCATAGTTGGTAACCTATCGAGGCATTTGTTCCGTCTAACCCATTAAAAAATGTTTAAAAGGTCATTTCATAAAAAAAATTTAACATCCGTTAAAATAACATTTGGATGGAAATGGATTTTCACAAGTTTAAAATCTAGTGAGGGGGTAATACAAAATGACAAAACATAAGAGATATTTATAAATAGCTGAAAATTTATTTACAAATAACTGAAAAGACAAGGTTTTGTTTAAAAAAAAACCTTTCTAAATCTCATACAAGCACTAACCGCGATTACCGCTTAAATTAAAGAGAGTGCCGATATTTTATTGAGTTTTAACTTTTTTATATTAAGGTGAACTTGTTGTGGTACACAAATTTAATGCGCGTGCCATTCTTTTACGAGGGGTGCTAGCTCCAATGAGATTAACCAATACGAAGAGTGCTAGCCTGACTAGCCCTAAAGACCAAATTCGTATCCCCAAAACCTATTATAAAATTGAACCTTAGGTTTGATTTAGCATGTGTTACTTGATACCCTTCCAATCAAAAAAGTTCGCATTGTGGTTAGGTTAGGTTATACTATCCTGTGTTTAGTCCCACTTCGGCTATATCTTAACTTTCGCATGGGATGTATAAGGGTCTACCACTCCTCCTTTAGTTGGGCTCTTTTAGAGTGAGTGCATGAGTTTGCCCTTATGGCACCTTAGCTGACCGTGTGTGTGTGTTAGCGTGACAAAACAAAAAACTATGGATCGGGCTCGAGCTAGCCTTTTCAAAGATTGCAAAAATTGAAGCCCAGGCCTGACTCATTGACACCCCTAGCTAACCCGTGCTGAATTCAAATATTTTCCAAACTCCCATTATAAGACATGTGACGTTGCTACCGCTACAGATAAGATAACAAATGTTTTCAAAATTTTGAAGATGAAGTTATGGTTCACACCCTTTTTCTTATGGTAAGGAAAAATAGCAGTGCTTGTCGCTACCAGCCTACAACTAATTGCCCCTAATCAAGAAAAGTAAACTAATTGGGCCTACAACCTTTTACCTCTTGGGTGATAGGGATTTAGTTATTCAATGTGAGGGATGAGAGACTTAGTCAAAGAGTCAAGCCTGCAGACAGTCATAGCATATGTAAGATGGGGACATGTCGTGTGCCTTGTTCTTGCAAACACAAAGGTTCTTTAAATCATATAAAAAGTAATTTAATTTGATAGAGGTCGGTGTTGTTGCTGTCAGAGAAGGAAACATAGAAGCTTTTATTAAAACCCAATTGCTTAGGAAAGGGTGACTCTCATTCCCCCCAATATCTTGAACACTCCCAGAAGAAAACACAAGTAGAGAAATGAGAGATCCATGCTCATGTTCTACTTTTTTTTCTTTTTATTCCCACCCACCAACACGTTTGAGTTGCAGAGTTCTTGGACATGGAAGGATGAAATGAATGAATGAATGAATGAGAGAGAAAGAACTTCTAATTTTTAGTGTTTACAATGCATTGTCAATGTTAGCATTTGTCTATTGCTGATGAGTCATAATTGTCGTACTCCTTACCCAACTAATTACTAATAAACTCTGTTTTTTTTTTAGTTCTCTGTATTCCTGATTTCCTTCAATACAGTGATCAGGTTTCAGAACTCTTTAATCGAACAATGCACTGAACAAACACCTTAAAATCGTCACGACTAAGGGCCAAGGCAGCTATGATGCTGGATATATCTTTTCATGACATTATTCAACAAGTTAATTAGAATATATATCAATTATACGTGAATACTGGGATGCTAGGCCATGAAGTTTGATGAGCAAAGAGCTACAATCTTTTTAGGGAAAACAGAGATGTAAACAATTAAAATTTCTGGGTGATGAGTCAACTTGAATTTTTGCACTCAAATTTTTTTGGTAAGCTGTATATGTTTAATTCGCATGGAGTTCATTCTCAACATTTCTTGGTATATAGAGTAATGCTAGCTCCACTTTCTTTTAAAGTCTTTCTTCAAGGGAATGGCGTATTATTGTCTTCTATTGAGAGAAAGACACGTGTTTTGAACCAACACGCCTTTTCTTTTCCCCAGAAGAAATTGACTTAAAATAAAGTGGAGCTAGCAATAGCAATACCCCTATTGTAGATGATACCTGCATACCTGTTGTAATTCAAGAAAAAAGAGCAAAGGCTAACTCCAAGTTTGGGTATATATGTACTAACAAGTTAGCTTCTTCAAACAACTCAGTGCGATGATATAGTTTTGGCGCCTAGCAGAGATGTATAGTAAAAAACAAATTTTATCATGTAAATTTCACAAAGAAGTTCAGGTTTTGAGCAGCCATACTGAAAGTTAATTGGCAGAAAGTGGATACAAAGACAATTTGAAGAATGTATTTGATACTTGCTCATACTAGAAGATCATATGACAAAATTGAAAAGTCGTAAACTTTGAAGAGAGTGGAGACTCAAGGGTACGAGGCACTTCACACTCATTAGCACTATTGGATTTAAAAATACATATAATAATAATAAGATACATAACCCACATGATCGACTCGCTTTACACTTAAAAGTACTCATTTGAGGAGATTTGACTCGAAAACAATGTTATGTGACGAGCATGCACTATAAACTTGAGTGACGAATGTTCATACATGTTCTCTCTCATTCGAATCATGAATATAACAGAGATGAGGTAATTAAGTCATGAAAGTGGTTCAGGTCAGAAAGTGGTGGTCAATAGCCTTGGAAACACAATAGGATGTCCACATAAGGCTGGAAAAACATGGATATACTGGGAAGAAGCTATTTATTCCAAAAACAGTCATTGAAGTCCCATTTCCTAACACTTGCAAGGAATTCATAAGTGCTTTGCGAGCAAGCACCATTGAGGAAAATGGACGACACTAACAGGAGGTATATAGACAAGCAGATTGCAAATCAAATGGCCAACAGATCCTTTGCGCACAAATCAAAATTTTTGTACTCAAGTTCAGTGATATTCACCTATTTTGGTGGTTGAGTGGAGCTACGTCAAATCATTTGTGAACTCTAAATGACATTTATCTATTATGGTTGTTTCTTTTTGGAAAACAGAATAACACTAATGCTCCTCTACCTTTCTGTTGTAATAGGTGTTCTGCAAAACAATGCAGGGGAAGTACTATTGACAAAGCCCCAACCAATCCAAAGACCCGATCCAAATAAAGTACTTCAGGTATCTTTTGTACATGATATGTGTATGTGTGTGTGTGTTCTCAGTTGGAATCGAATGACGTTTTGTGTGTGTGTGTGTGTGTGTTCAGTTGGAACCGAATTAGGTTTTATGCAAGTTGAAAACTGCTGTAATTCTTCTTTGAGAATATACTGAAGTCACAGGGCTCATCTGTAGACGTAGGCACCACGTAAAACCATGTAAATTTGCTTGTGTTTGTTCTCTTCACTGCTTTAATTTTCTACACCTTCGCCTCTGTAAATAGGGGATCTTAGGGAATGAACCATTAGAAAACCATGCTTGTGAGTTTAAAAAAAGATTACAGAATAGATAACCAACAATCACAGCAGGCACCATTACCAGCAATAAACTAGAAAAGAACTACTCTGCTTTCATGCTAGGCAAAACTGTAAAACATCTAGTATTTATGAATGAATAAACGTAGAAAGATAGCAACCAAGGAGGAAAAGTGTTCTGGTTAGCACAACCATTAATCCCTCAATTAGATTTTGATGTGTGCGATGTTCTATATAAGGTTTCTGTCGAAAAAGCTTGAATATCATTATTTATACGATAAGTTCAAATTTTAACAAGATCATGGGGGCAAATTGTGCTATTTGTGGTGTTCGATGTGCAACGACATGGACAGTAACTTCTAAGCTTCGTGAAAAATGGGATTAATATCAACATATAAAGTTGAGAATTTCTACAAGAGGTTGAAGTTGGTTCTCTCTACATCGTACGATCGATGGTACCTCTTAAATAAAACTAATAATACAGCTTATTTAAGAGAAAGATGACACAAATTACAGAGAAGGTTACCTATCTACAGCAGAGGAAATAACAGAAAGATGGCTTCTTCAAAAAAAAAAACACAGATTTGTATAAAGAAGCAAGCATCAATAAACTTCAACGTTCCATTGACCTGCCTTCTTCAATTGCCTTTTGTACTCAATCCAATCAATGCCTGCGAAATTGAGTGGGGATTAATAAGGAGGATTATTGACATACTACATCAAATCCTAACAACCCAATCTATTTCTTACCATCTTTAGCAGCCAATGACACCATTATGTCATCAATTCCTTTCTCCATTCCCTTCAATCCACACATGTAGACAAAGGTGTTGTCTTTCTTGAGTAACTCCCATAGCTCCTCCGCATACTGGGCCATTCGGGTTTGGATATACATCTTCTCACCCTTCTCATTTGTTTGCTCTCTGCTCACAGCAAAGTCAAGCCTGAAGTTGTCGGGTGACTTCTCCTTCATCTTCTCAAATTCCTATCCCACATAACACAGAAATGTTTCAGAATGAATCTCAACAGCTAAAAAAAAGCAATTGATCCAATAAACTCCAAGAATTAAATTGGCGAAAAAACCCAATAGCTCGATCTGGCTCACCTCCTTGTAAAGCAATGAGCTACTTGTTGGAACACCCAAGAAGAGCCACGCCAACCCATTGAACTACATCATATGATAAAAATCCCAAGTCACTTATCTGACGACAACTTGATTGATTGATAGAGAGAGAAGGTAAGACAAGTGACAGCTATGGTGGCAAACGACATGCCATGACATATTTCCAAACAGTTGCATTAGGGACCATGAGTCCAGCCACAAGTTATAAGAATCTTCATGGTCCAAGATGCATTTTAATATAACATCACCTGAGCTATCTAATTGTTCTTCAAGATTTAATGGCACATCTTTTTTACTTCTAGTTGTGTAGATCAGTCCCAAATCATAAGGTTTTAACGATTTGTCTATACGTTTCTCATCTACCTTGTAGTCTTCATGCTTCTCAAAGAACATTTTCCACAAGAATCCACGGAAAGGAGCAATTCCAGTTCCAGTGGCAAGCTGCAAAAAAGAAAGAACATAACAGAAATCCATAAAAACCTGCTAAATACAACATAATATTGGACATATGCTATTGAATGAAGAGTACCATAACGACGGTGGCATTAGGATCTTTGGGCATGAGCATTTCTTTCCCAACAGGTCCTGTGAGCTTCACTTCAGATCCGGGCTTCAAGTCACCTGAAATAGAGAACAATTAGAGCTATCAGGGTGACTACTGTCTTATTGGAGCATCTAATTTCGTTGGAACTGTTCTAAGGCTAGAACTACACAGACTGACTTCCTTTGATAAAGGGTCCTTAGTCCTTACATAAGAAATTTGAGCAGACTCCTTTAACAATTTCCCCTTGATCATTGGTGTAGACGAGCCGTTTCACACAGAGAGAAACCTGGAAGAACAGACAATCAGACCAATTCAATCACCAGAAAGCTTAAAAACAAAAGAAGACAGACGTATAGAAGGAATTGCTAATGAATCATCAGAAACAGAGATGTCTTCCAAGATACAAACAGAATTATGAATCACACAAGAATCACTAAAACACTTAGGCTCCGTTCTTTTGGTGGAACTTTTATAAGTCCGGAACATTAATGTTTTGAAATAAGAGTCAAGAGTCTGGGAAGAGAAGGGAGGGGGTTTCTAACCCTTTACTTGATGGAAGAGATGGGAGGGGGTTTCTCACCCTTTACTCGATGGTATCTCAGATTTATCGAGTTCAATTTAATTGAGAGTTACCACATCTATGGAACTTTAAAAATTCCAAAATTTTTGTGGAACTTGAAAGTTCCATATTTGTACAACTTTTGCACTCTATGAAGTAATATAGTTCTATACATCAAGTAAAATTAGGCATGAAACAATGAAAGTTCTAGACTTTAAAAGCTCCACCAAAAGAATGGAGCCTTATAATCCACCTGACACTATACGAGTTTGAACACCCTTAACACCAGAAAATTTGGATCATACAAGAATCACCAAAAAATTATGGATCATACAAGACTAGCTAGAAAGAATAGGATAATTCTGAATCGAAGCTTACCGTCTTAGAGTCTCCAAAGTCACCAATAGCACTGCTGGCAATTGAGTATAACCTCAGCTTGTGAGGCTTCCCATTCTTGTCAACACCATCTGCAATAACCCCAACGGACTGCCCTTCTCTGTATGGGATCTCTCCTAAACCGCCAACTCAAAAGATCAATATTGAATTTTTTTGTTTTAAATCTGATAATTCAACACTTTTAATTATCAAGAAAGAAGATAAAAGAGCAAGAGTCCACACCCTCAGTGCTGAAGACCATGTGCCAGGTTTCTCCGGGAGCATCGTCACCGGTGATCTTGGTGTTAAGAAGGCATCTGCCAATGTAAGGTTCCTTAGGCCTGAATTTGTTAACAACCACACCTTCCTCATTTTTCTTGGAAATCTTCTCAACCTTAGCAGGAGCCTCAGTGGTGACTTGGGCTCTTATGGAAACTACTTTTCCACCAGTACAGACATTCCTGGAGTATAAGCAGCTCTGCAGAAACCCAACCCATATCATAATCTCCAAGAAAACAATAACCCTAATGATAAATTTAAATTAAAAAAAAAAAACTAGCATGAATGAATGCTGCTCTCATATGTCCTTATTTGAATATTTACCTTGTTGAAGCTGATTCTTTCTGGGGAGATAAGAGAGGTTCTGGTGGGAAGAGAAGATGACTTAGAAGATGGGAGAGAGACTGCAGCAGTGACAGCGATAGCCATGGTTTTGGTGCAGAAGAAGAGATGAAGAGAGAGAAATGGGAAGGGTTATGGAGATGAGAGGTTTTGAGGGTAGGATTGGTGAGAGGATTACAAATTGGGTGGAGGAGATTTGTAAGGCCAATGCAGTGGTTGTTAATGGTTGGAGAATTTTAGATTCAATGAGGATAAGTCTATATGTAATGTATGACTCTCAAGTCCCCCATTTGGCTTCATATCACATATAAACTGTACCCGCTAGCAGTTAGCAGTTAGCACTCATTGACGGTGAAAAGGGTTGCAGTTGGGAAATGGGAATCACCGATACCTGACAACAGGCATTTGGTAACCCTGTTTAAACCTTTTTTTTTAAAAAACTATTGTGGTTAAAAAAAATTAGGTTTTTCTTCTAAAACCCATGGTTACATGGTTGAACCTAAGGGTTAGCGAATCTTAACCTCAGTTAAGAGGTGTCAAAAGTTCCCGTGTTGACTTGTGGGATGGGAGCATGGCCAAACAAAATCTCATCCCTAAAAACTCTCTTCTCACAAGTGGATAGAGGGGATTACAAATTGTAGGTGACTGCTAGGTACCCAACAATAAAATTTCTATTAGATCACATGGGATTATATTTTATATATTTATATATTTATATATTTTTAGTAAATTGTAAACACGCACATGGGCTTATAAGACTTGGGTCCATAAGCCCATGTGTGTGTGTTGGAATATATTTTATAGATTTACACCAAAGTACTCCTTTTCTTTATTGGAAATGCTTCAGCCGTAACCTTGGTTAGTTGTGTTAATATCTGCTCATAGGTTGGTCTTACAAGCTTTTAATAAGTGAATTGATCTTCCGCACCTCATCAGGCTGGTCTTTTGAAGAGTATTGGTCAAAACACTTATCATTGGTATCAGAGCTAGACATCACGTCACGAGTTCGAATCACGGAAAGGACTATTTGGGGAGGGCAATGGAAAAAAAGGTTGGAAAAGCGCCCCATTCCAAAGTAAAAGCTATCGCGGAAAGGAAAACCTAGGGAGGGTTATGAATAAAAATTCTAAAAATTGTACCGCCCTAGAGTGAGAGCCGTCAAGAACATCAGCTGCGAAAGCGTGGTGGTATGTTACATGCCTTTGATAAGTAAATTGATCTTTCGTACCTCACAGACCAGTCTTTTGAGGAGTATTGGTCAATGCACTTACCAGTTAGTGAATTAGAAAACTAACTGATACACATTTGAAGCCGAGTCAAGCAATGGACAAATCAACTACACATCACAAGTGTGGGCATAGATCCAGACCACTCCATGGGATACACATTGCCACTGGCACAAGGAACAGGTGTACCTAAGGGTGATACTCGAGCCAAACGAGCAGAGTAGTGGGGTGTTTAAGCTCGGCTCGCTGAATTTTACTATTATTCAAGCTCGGCTCTGCTCGAACTTAGTTAAAAAATATTTACTAGTGTTCGAACTCAACTCGGCTCGTGATTGACTTGTGAAAACATAAACGAGCTAGAGCTTAGCTCGGCTCGGAAGGGTTGCAAAGGGGTGATAGTCAAGCTGAACCAAGCCGAGCCTTCACCTATCATGTTTTTTTGAAACAAGCTCAACTTGGCTCGTTAAACTTGGCTTAGCCCGAGCTCAAGCCTAATGATATATAATATTAAATGAATTTTTACTAAAAAAAAAATTATTCTTTTTAAAAATGTTATTATGACAAGCCGAATAAGTGAGTGGCCGACTCGGTTGGTCTTTCTCATCTAGTCTAACTAGGCCGAGGAGGGGAGTAAAATAGGTGAGTGGCGTCTTTCTCATCAAGTTGAGCCAACTCGTTTGTTCTTCTTTCCATTCTCAAGATTTCTTTTATAGTCACACCTTCACACTCTATCTATCTTTTAACCGATGTGGTCCTACATAATACTTTTGTTTTTGGTTAACAAAGAACACGACAAGGCTCAAGGCATTACTGTGGCCGTGTGTGTGACACACCCCATACACAACACCCACACACACGGTCACACCCACACACACACATAGCACACTCACCCACCCACCCACCCACACCATACTCACCTTGATGAAATGAGCTTTTGTCGAGCCGAGTAGAGATGTGTTCAAGCTCGGCTCGTTTACTAAACGAGCTAGATAATAGTGTTCAAGCTTGGCTAGTTTAGTTTTTACTGAGCTGGCTCGAATAGTTCACAAATATTTTGTTCAATAATCACCCCTAGGTGTACCAAAGTACCCCTGACAGGGTACTTATAACGCGGTGGCCAAAGGCTAACAGACGATTTTTTTAAAAGATGTAGGGTGCACATGAACTGGGTCCCAGCCGTCCATGCAAATATGCAATGCAATGCAGGCCATACAATTAAACATGATAGGTCTGTTGCATAAGATCATTCATCCAGAACCAGAGGTAGTGAGTAGTGACTACTCCAATATATGTATGGTTTAAAGGGCACCATGGACCTTAAACGGAGAGTTGATAATTTTTTTTTTTTTTTTTTTGTTGATAAACGTGAATATCTTGATCGTTAAAGACTCAAACTAGTTCCATGTTAAAGACTCAAACTAGTCCCACGTGAATACTCCTACCTCATACAACTGATATTGAGGGGAGTCTAGGAATCGACCTCAAGACCTCAGGTTTACGGTTCGTCCTTCGGCCACTGGGCTACACCCCAGGTAGGGCAGTCAACGGGTCAGATTCGAACCGGATCTTCCTAGATCCGAATCCGATCCGATTAAAGAATCTAACAGATCCGAATCCTTTCCGAGATCTGTCGGATCATGAATTAATCAGTTCTGAATCCGATCTGAGATCCGTCGGATCATGGATTAATTAATCTAAATCTGATTATATTTGTAAGATTCGAATTTGATTTGATATGATCCGATCCGATTAAGGTTAATTTGGGAAAAAAAAAGTCTATTTTAATAATATAAAAATCTAATAGTACCTTAATTAACTCTAATTAATGTTAATTTTTTTATAATTAATACTTTATGCATAGAAAATCTATGTAATATATTTAAAATGATTAAAAAAATTATTATAATCATATCGGATCGGATCACCCTATATCCGGATCTGGCCAAATTATAATCGGATTCCACCAATCCGATCCGACGGATCACATATAGGGTCCAAAGTCCGGCTGATAGGATCGTATCCAGATCCGGATCCGGATCCATTGACAGCCCTACAAGTTTAACGGAGGGTTAATATCGGGTTTTAGCTTTTGTGCATTGGTCCCTACTCCCTACGATAGGCATGTATTGTGTATGTTCCAAGAAGACCGTTGAGGAATCCTCGTTTTGAAATACTAGCGTTTCTGCTCCTCCACTTTTCCGTTTCTTCTTCTTTTTCTCTCTAGCGATCGAAATTTAACTGGATTTCTCCCACCATTGTTTCAAGAGATAATGTTTTATTTTAGGGATTTCAAGTACGAGTTTTGGTTTTTGTGTTTTCTCCTTCAAAATATCCATGTTCGATGATATCATTCTTAAAATGCTTCTGAGAGTCTGAGACGACGTTTCTTCAACCCTTCGCAGAATCACGCGTCGTTTGAGGAAGAATCACTCCAGTTCAGCCCCAGTATACCGAGCCGAGTCGCCAAGTACGATATGACTCGGACGGGTTTTTGTGACACACTTATAATAGCTAGAGTCGTAGTTCGTTTCTCAACATGGTTAATTTTTCCTCTTGAGAAAAACCCCCTTCTTAGGATATTAGCACCTTTCTGCAAGTGTGGATTTGTACTGTCTTTTATCTCCTCCTACAGTTGAATTCCCTCTTCTCTCTCTATTTTTATTTTCAAATGTGCCATTTCGTTCTTCTAATGTATCTTATCCTATCAGGCGACCTTCATATGTATTCTATTGATTTGGAATGCCACTTCTCTCTCTGGAACATACCCTTAAGCTAGTAGCTGGCTAATGATGTATCCACTTCATCGAGAGTTTGGATTGACAAACCTGTTTTTCTTGCAACATAATTCTCATCATTGTTTGGAAAATTTATCCAAACTGAATGTGAACTGTTCTTTGTTCTGCTGATACCTATTGTCGAAGTAAAAATTGTAGTCAACCTGCCTGTTGAAATTTTGGATTTACTCTGTTACCATGCCAGGATAGTGGACTTCCTAATTTTTTGTTACTGGCCCGCTAGGAGGTTTTAGCCTTGAATAACATGGTGTGCATTTATTCTGGCTTGTGTTCAACTAGTTTCCTAACATGGTATTGGAGCTTTTAATCCAAGTTTTTTCCTTATTTATCTTCGCATCCTAGAATTGCCTCCTTAAACATTCCATAGCATGCAAAAGACTGGTATTCATAAGTAATTGCCCCATTGTCATAATTTTAGCACTTACTTGTGTGTTGTCAATTATGTTAGGATTAAATCCACTGTAGTTTGTAATATCTTTCATCCAAAGCCCCGTTTTACTACCAATAGTTTTATCATTTAGCATAGCTACTCTGTTTTTCTTCCCTCATGTAGTTTTGAAAAAAAGCCGAACTTCTAGATAAAATAGTCCTCTTATCCTTGTCTCGCTTTTCTATATCAACTTATTCTTTCTTTTGTTGCACTAGTCACTTATGATGCCCGTTACTGGAAAATCCATTCTTGCTGCTATTGTTGGAGTGGTTGTATACTTGTATTGCCATGTAGAAAGGCATATTTTCCACAGCTTGGGATTTGATCTCATATTTTATATGATCACATTTTTCCATCAATGATATGGTATCTGCATTTTTGTCCTCCATTTGGTTGCTCAGAAGCAATATAGAATTCGATTTATGGCATGAGTTATTCTATCCCGCTTTGTTTTTTTTTTTTCCCTCCTTGAATAGCTAGCCTAAGGATGATGAAGTGAAATAAAGGCGGACATTAGGAAACGAATCGCTACTTTCAGTCATTATAACAATGCCTATGGTTTGCTACTCCAGATATTGCGAATCTCAGCTATAGGCAGTTTAACTTTCATGCAAACAATAGCCTATTTTATGCATTTGATGTTCAGCTTGAGGAGAGCATCTGTAAATTTCTCATTAAGAGTTACAAGAACTCCTTCAAATGGGTCAGAATGTTCTCAGTGGTGCTTCAGATACTCATATGCATTGGTCTCTCTATAGTCATGGTGAAAGAAATCTCATCAAAATTACTCTTGAGGGCCTCCATCGCATTGAGACAAAATCACAAAATCTGGAATCGCTGATAACAAAAGATTTGGTATTCATTCTGAGATGACAGATATTGTTAGCAGCTACAGTGGCCAGCACCCTCACGATCACTATGAGCTCATGTATGAGACTTATGGCTGGTGTGCGACACCCAACTAAACCCACAAGAGGCACACCTAGATGGTTTCTAATGACGCATCCATAACCAACTAAACCCATAAGAGGCACACCTAGATGGTTTCTAATGATGCATCCATTATGTACTCTATTACACAAGCTACCTTTCAGTGTTGAAACACACCAAACTCCAACATCAGGTGAATTTCGTGAGCACCACTGAGGCAATATGCTTTCACTCTTGGTTGCTACAAGCATAGTTACCAAACACCTGTATTATACCCGTACAGTACTCGCATAATACTTTTAGGGGGGGTTGCCGTTTAAAACTCCGTACTTTTCTCGTATTACATGTTATACCCATATCACCATTTAATACCCGTTCAATACGCGGATTACGTATTAAACGTGTGCAATACACATATTTTTGCTGTTATTTTACCGTGTTAAATACATATTCCGTATTAAATGATTGTTATTAGTTAATATCATGATTTTTCTTTATTTATAATTATTAATTATTTTTTAATTTTCCCATACTTTTGTTGTGTTTTTGTCGTATAACACCCGTACTTCCCGAACGGATCATTGCCATACTATACCCATACCTGTACTTGGTAACTATGGCTACAAGTCTGCAAGCTACGACCCACAGAGGATGGACTCAAACTAGGATTTTAACTTTAAAGCTTTATTGAGTGAATTATCAATGCTTAATTTCATGCCAGTAGCCACTTATCATTAAACAGTTTCTTAGATATGAGACTTTGATCTCCTTATCTTTAAAATTATGAATTTGCAATGTTCAATCTGATTGTTTCAGCTGAAAGACAAACTTATTGTCGGATACTGACCAGAACTAGGATGATATAAGCGCATTTTTTATTCTGTTCGAGGAGGTTCTATGTTCAAACATTAGACTGAGGTCTACTCGACCTAGGTGATTGTTAATGGGAAATGTTCTTGTAGATGGTATTAACTAATTGTATTGCCATTTGGGTTAGGCAGTTGAGCTACTTTTTACCTCTTTTGGTTTGAGTGTACTGTAAACTTTTTCATGTGATTAAAATGTGATGAATATCCTAATACTAATTTTGGCTGTCAAGGTTCTTGTTAGGGAGATCTATTGAATTGAGGTCCAAGCCCAGCAATTGGGTCTGCTACATGGACATGAACCCATGACTGTCATGTTTTTTTTTTTCTGATTGAGATCCCAGACATTAGTGAATGAAATAATAGATGCATTCCCAGTAAAATATGTGGATTTTAATCAATTCACCCCCAAAAAAAAAACTAAGAATCTTTTTGAACCTTTTCTTTTGTTGTTCAAATATAAACCTTTTAGAGACAATCAAAGGATTAAAAGAACACCCCTTCCCCATCTTATCATCCTCTCTGACCATCCCAGATCTCACCAAAGCTACCTTTTCGAGTGTAAGAGCAATCTGACTAGCCAAGCCCAGGAAATAAAGAGATCCACATACATATACTTAGGACCATAGCAAACACAACAGAAGATCGCAGCAAAATTAAAAGCTAACTTTTCAAGGGTAAGAACAATCTGACTAGCCAAGCCCAGGAAATAAAGAGATCCACATACCTATACTTAGGACCATAGCAAACACAACAGAAGATCGCAGCAAAATTAATAGCTAACTTTTCAAGGGTAAGAACAATCTGACTAGCCAAGCCCAGGAAATAAAGAGATCCACATACATATACTTAGGACCATAGCAAACACAACAGAAGATTGCAGCAAAATTAAAAGAAGATGGGTATCAACAAGAAGAGAAAAAGAACAAGAAGATGTGCACAATGGATAACTGGGATTCATTATTCTAAAAATCATATATATATATATAAAAAGAAAAAGTTATTGTATATACACTCCACGAGTATAACAAAACAGAAAGAAAAAACTGGAAAGTTCTTTTAACTGTACTGGTGCACATTGATTGAATCAATGGAATCCCCTTGAACCTCTGGATTGATAGAGCTCCAGCCTACCCTTGGCCTCCACCAGTAGTGTGTCAACCGAAGGATCTTGGACCATGTACCCCTGCTTTGAGGCCCATTCAAGCACTGTGAGGACCTCCGCTTGAGCAAGCGCCTCACTGTCGGGGACTTGCAGCGCAATGTAGCAAAGGAGAACCAATGCAGGGATCTGAACAATTTGTTCGCCAAAATATACAAGCTGGATTAGGTGCTTCACCCCTCCTGCACTTATTATGGCCTTGGAGTGATCAAGGTGAAGATAATTCTCAGTGCATGCAAACTTCGCGAGGGAAATTGCTGCTTGCCTGGAAACCTCGGCTTCTCTCTCGTCAAGCAGCTGCACCAATGGCCCAATGATTCTTGTCTCTGTTGCTCGGAACGTCCTAGCCAAGTTCCCGATGGCCCTCATGCAGGGGATGAGGAGGTCTGAATCGGCTTTCTTAATTATCTTTAGTAACTGGTCGACGACTGCCTTTGCAGCTGGGGAATTAGGCTTGAAGGCAGACCGCCTAAGTTCGGAGTCTTGCTCTGCTACTGCTGTAATTTCCATCAACGCCATGGCTGAATTGAATTGGACATCATCAGGGCCCTTCTCTAGGAGGACTGCAAAGCATAATAGCGCTCTTGATTCTGTGATGCTACGGCATATTGGTGAATTCCCCCTGGCAAGTTTCCAAAGGGCTTTTGCTGCCATTGCCTTCATGTTGACCTTGGTATCAGGGTCTTCAAATTCCCTTCCCTTAATGCTTGTCCCAGATAGTGAAATGTGATGTTGCTGGTGATTATGATTCTCCTTGCCATTGTTATGGTTGCTCTTGATGTGCTTGGTCTGATTTACTGTGTTACTCTGGGGTTGGGGTGGCCTGGATTGGGACTTCACAGCCATGGTGTTAGTAACCACATTGTGCATCTGGTTTGGATTTTGATTCCCCATTGGATGAGTAATCTGAATGTAATTCTGTTTATCCTCATCATTGCTGTTACTGTTGGGATTGGGATTATTACTGGCCATCACAAGCGAATGAATAGACATGGTTTTGTTGCTGGTAATGACATACTTACTATGTTCTTGAACGGTCTCGAATGCAAGATGACTCACCAGTAGCCGAATTATATTGTTCTGGGCAAAATGATCCTGGCATTTGGGGTGATTGGCAGCAAGCTCCGACACAGCCCAAGCCACCATAGCCTGAACCTTCATGGCACTTTCTTTGAGGATTTTCGCAAACACCGAGCAAACACCAGCAAGGATCATGTGTTCGACACTCTCCGGGTCACGTCCCAGCAAACCAATAGCCCGGGCAGCGTTCTCCTGACCTTCCATTCGCCCTTCTTTAACCAATTTCAAAAGGGGTCCAACCCCACCTTCCTCCATAATCAGCTTCCCGTATCGATCGTTGTCGCGAGCAAGCGAAACCAGCGACGCAGCAGCGTCCGATCTATCTTCGAGGGACCCCGTATAAAGAATTGCGATCTGTTCCCAGATGAGGCAGAGAATTGGCTCGTTAGCGGCGATAGGAGGGAGACCAAGGTATTCGTCGTCGCGGTCGCTGGCAGAGGCGGAGACACGGAGGAGCCACGAGACGTCGCCGATGGAATTCTCGAGCTGCGAAGACATCTTTCGGAAGGCAGCGGCAGGGATGATGGTGAAGAGGCGCTTCATGAGGCCATTGGCGCGGCACTTGTCCACAAGGGCCAGTGCTTTGTCGAGGACCTGTTCGGTGTCGTCTATGATGCGGCGCGTGGGACGCTCGTAGAGGTCCGAGCTGGCACGCGCCGCCTGGCGGAGCAGGGCCGCGAGCTTCTCCGTTTTAGATTTCAGCTCTGCACAGTCTTGTTTAAAGGAGCTGGCGTCGTCGGCGCCTTTGGTCACCTTGTCGGCCAATTGAATAGGCTTTGCCAGGATCTGCTTCACCAGCTCCGCCATGGCTGCAACGGACCCAATGCACAGAGATAAGGAGAGAGAGAGAGAGAGAGAGAGAGAGGTGTTTGCTTGCTTTCTTCTTCCTTGTAAGAAGGGGAATCGAGGAATTGGGGTAGTTTGTTTCGTTAGGATCGGTTTGAGGTACGAGGCTTAGCTGGCGATTTCGGGTTTCTTAAATGAGGGTGGGCACTCCGCGAGTAGGCCTGTCAAAAACAAACCCCAGTCAAAGGGTACCGGGCCCTATCAAACCCGTCAAAGTCCAGCCCTTCTTCGGCCCTTAGGCCGGGTAGGGCCCAAAACTAAGAAGCCCTTCTTCCATAGGGCTGGGCTAGGGCTGACCCCTACCAGGCCCTTTCAGGCCCGGCCTGCCCTCCTCTTTAAGAATACTTTAATTTAAGTTTTTAAATTATTAATATAGCCCCTCATTAATGATATAAACATGGGCTATATTCATAAATTTATTACCAAACCTCTTTATATACCATTTTTTCTTGAAAGTTATCATAAATTTTTTCACGAGTTCAATATGTTGTATGATTGTATCACCTATTTGAATGGTTTTCTTGAACAAAATCTCGCTCTCTTCCGGCCCTTTGGCTTGGCCCAACCCGGCCCTAGCCCTTGAGGGTAGGGCTAGGGCCTAATCAACCTCGGCCCTTGAAAGGCTAGGGCCTTACTCTTATAGGGAAGGGTAGGGCTAGGGTTGACCCCGGCCCTGCCCCTACCCGGCCCTTTGACAGCCCTACCCGTGAGGAAGTGTTAAATACTTTGGCCCATCCTCTCTCAACTTGCCGCATACCCCTTTTAACTCTCTTTAACCGTTATAGCCGTTTGGAAGAAATCGCTTCTCTTGTGTGGATCTCCGAATCATTCTGTTCTTAGCTGGGCTCAAGAAGTTTCTTGGATCTCCTCCTCCTTCCGGGGTAAAGGGACAATTTTTTTGGTAAAGGGACAATTCAAAATGTGAAGAAATGGCGTTCAATGCCACTATTTACCATATTTGGATGAAGAGGAACCTCAGAATTTTCAAACTCCAATCACGGGATTCCACAACTCTTGTAAACTTGATTAGAGAAGATTCCAGGTGTCGTTTCTCTCTGAACAATATAACGGTTATTGACTCCACTAGCAACCATGAGTTTATGGCCAACTGGAATATTACTCCTACTTTCACTACTCCCTCTGGCAAGGGCTGCTCGTGGTCTCTTCCCCCTCTCGGTTGTTGAGCCCTCAACACAGACGGTTCCCTCCGAACCTCCTCTGCAGGATTGGGAGGTATCTTGCGAAACCACTTGGGGGATCTCTGCTTAGCCTTTGCAGAAGGCTGCGATCCGGCACCCATTCATGTTCTTGAATCGTCGGCCATTCTTCGGGGCCTCAAGCTAGCTCTTGACTTTGGTGCCACTCGTTTGCAGGTATGCTGTGACTCTAAGTGGGTGGTGAATAGCATTAATGGGTCTTCAGATCCACCTTGGAGGTGGAGATCCCAGTTGCTCGATATCACCAATCTTCGTAAATCCTTTGTCTCGTGTGAATTTTTCCATGTTTGGAGAGAAACTAACAGGACTGCGGATTGGCTAGCGAAATTTTTTACCTCCCCTTACATTGCTCTTTTCCCTCCTTCAAACATTCATAGGGATCTTCAGTCCATAATCTATGAGGACAAATCCGGAATGTTATACTACAGAATGTAATTGTGTGGTTCTTTTTATATATCTGGTGGGGGTCTGCCTAACCCAACTTACCTTCCAAAAAAAAAAAAGATTTACTAATCCTTATAATTAATAAGTTTAACCATGATTTTAACAACACAAGTTAAAATTTATTAACCAAAGTTAAAAGTGTTTAAGGACTGAGCTAGAGGGAATCTGTTACCATCCCAAAAAAAAAGGTCTTGAACAGGTGTATTTAAATTATTTTTTTTAAGTGATAAAAAATATCAATATTTGTATTTGTAATTACCCAACTATTATTGTACACCCTGCCAGTGGTAGGTGTATCCATTCCTTAGGAAGGAGGTTCCAGGTTCCATTCCGGAGAGGGTGAGAGTGGGTTGCACTCTCCACCCGCCTTTAACTTAGAACATATACTGACTTACTAACTGGGGTTGCAGCCTAACCGTGTGTCTCATACCAAAAAAAAAATAATAATAACACTTACTGTCAAAAGGGTTTTTTTGTTGAGCTCATATCCTAGTTAAATCTTTATTTTTCCCAAAAACTTAATGGCCATGTTTGTGGGTGGAGCTAGGATTTTTTTAATAGGGGTATGTGATGATTGATTGAAAATAATAATAATAATAATTGATGGATTTGTGGAAAATGATTAGGTGATTACAAAATATTCTAAGTCTAGATAAATGAGTTATGGGGTGTAGCCCTTGATTTTTTTTTATGACAAAGTTCGTGCGTTAATTATTCCATACATTTCGTACATATCTAACATGTATTGTTTCTCATTTACGGGGCATCTATTCCCTTGTCTCATGGTTATGTCATGTTAAATGATTAAATATCATGATATGAAATATATATTTTGTTTTCAAAAGTTCAGGGGACAAGTGCTTCCTTGCCACATAGCTATGTTTAATTAAATAATTAAATAATATAATATAATGTAATATAACTCTATTGGGGTAACTACCAGTTGTCTCATAACTATACCCTATTAAATAATTTTATAATATAGTATAATTTCTTGTTTAGAAGATTTATGAAAATATTCACAAAATGAGGTGGACTACAACTATAATGTTTAATAGGAAATAGTAATTGTGGATGTGGTTGTGGTTGTGCATCATCTTTACTATTATAATGGGAGAGGTAGGCATAGCCTGATTTTTCCGAATTCCCAAATTACCCCTAGCTCATTTATCTATTTAAAGAATAGAATCACAGCCAATCGCAATTGAACTCGGCGAGAGTTCAATCGCACCAGCGGGTTAACACGTGTAATTGTGGTTAACTCTTTCCCCTCGCTCTCACGAACATCTTACGTGCCACCCGCTATTGAACTCAGGGAGAGTTCAATCTCATCCGCGTGTTAACACGTGTCCCTTTCAACTCCTATTAAGTGTAGTTAACTCATTTCCCTCGCTCTCACGTGCATTGCACGTGCCACCTGTCATTAATGAAATTGGTAAATCACTTCCTGTGAGACATTGCCTAGGTGAAGCTAGATATTGATGTACTTAGATTTCGAGTATTACACTTAAACTATAACTAAATTACTTATCATTAAGCAAAATATGACACGTGGCATATATTAATAGGTTACTATCCGTTCTAGCTTATTTGAGGCACTTCAATCACTTAATTGCCTTTTTGCTACAATAAAGCGATTGGCTAGTCCATAAAATGAAGACCCTTTCCTTACCAGCTAAAAATGCTACCCCATACCTAGCCTTTCGAAATCTTGAGTGCCACATGTGTTATGTTTAGAATGGATTGTAAATTTTTAAAAATTGTTATTTGAACATGTTAAAGGGGTAATGACAAGTGTTGCATCACGGTGAGAGTTTGAAAACCTGTATATGGAGCTAACACTCCCCATTGCGAAAAACAAAAAGTACTGTTTTAATTGTGGCTCATAATCATTTTCTTGAAAAAAAATAAAATGCTCTCCTCAGAAATATTAAAGCAGTTGTTAATGCAGGTTCTGATGAAAATTTGGATGCATATGCAATCTAAGCACATTTGCAATATGCGCAGAGAAGTAAATTCACAAAAATGCTTGTATATTAAATGATTTTATGCATAAATGCTAATGAAATGAATAACCAAAATAGAACACGGCCTTAATCTGTTAGGGGGAAGCCACTAAGCACGATTACTCGGACAATCATACGATTAAATGGCATAGGAATAGCGCTAGGTAATTGAAATTTCCAATTACAACATTTCAGACAAAGTAGGTGAACATTTAAGAGGGGGCATCCACCAATAGATGGATGCCTTAGGTTTGCAAATGGAATCCATGAGTCCGTTAACTATTTCCCTTTCAGATATTTATTAGCTCCAATTTAGCTAAGAATGTGATTTATTTCAACCCAATTTTTTTTCTCCTAAGTTTACCACCGATATCTCGAATTACAGCCAGTCCAGATGGACGCTAAAAAAAAGGAACCATAATCACCCAATTAACTGGTTTTTGACTGAGGGATCTCTGAGATGTAGACCCCATCAGATCTTTTAAAATTGGTGGAGACCAAATATTATTCTCCTGGGCCATACCATAAACCCACTCCTTGTCTTCTTCCTCAAAACACATAAGCAGAAATAAAACTCACTAAGATTAACGGAAATAACTGCAAATCACCTTGTAACGTTTTTCAAGACTTGGGGTGTCTCTGAGGTCACAACCGATCATAACCTAACATAAGTTGGGAAAAAAAATAAAGTATAGAACTAAACAGTTGAAGTGTCTATTTATTAGATGTTTCCAAAATGTGGCAGTGTAGTTGTTTGATGCCCTTTATACGGTGGTTACAGGATATGGACCATCAATTTATAAGTCTAGAACACCTTATACATAATAAACCTTATAGTTTAATTGTTAGGGTATGACTTCACTTGTTTGTTGTAGTAGCTCAAACTTGGAAGTGCCACGCATTATTTATTTCAGCAGGATCCCCTATTAGTAAAGGAGGTCACCTCTTTTTCGATCGAACAAGGATCATCGATTCATACTTTGATTTATGTACATAGGACTCACCAGCACGCTAGAGGGTATGAGTAATAGTTTTGTCATTTTATGATTGATCATACCATCCGCATCGTCATCATCCTCATCATCATCGGCAGTCCTTTTCCTTCCATGATTTTGTTCCATTAAGAGCTATAACTTCAATTATATAACACTAGCGGGTGGCACGTGCGATGCACGTGAGAACGAGGGGAAAGAGTTAACCACAGTTAATAAGAGTTAAAAATGACACGTGTTTACCCGGGGGTGTGATTGAACTCGCTAGTGGCACGTGTGATGCACGTAAGAGCGAGAGGAAGGAGTTAACCACAGTTAATAAGAGTTAAAAGGGTCACATGTTAACCCGCGGGTGCGATTGAACTCTCCCTGAGTTCAATCGCAATTGGCTGTGATTCAAAATAGATAGATGAGCAAAGGTAATTTCGAAATTAAATCAGTGGCAAGGGGTAGTTTGGGAATTAAAGCAAACATTAAATCAAAGTTTTGTTTTTATATAAGGGTAGTATGGGAATTTCGAAAAAATCATTTACCGCTGCCTCTCGCATTATAATAGTAAAGATTATGAGCAGTGCTAGCCCCAATAGTGAAATTCAAATTTTTTTTTCAAAACTCCCATGGCCACAACAGATTCAAGAATAGTAAATTTTCAAAAGAGGAGTTGATGATTTATATGAGTTCTCAAACTAACTGAGAAAAGTAGAGATACTTGTTGGTAGCAACATAAGAGCTTGGAAGTTTGTGATTGAGGCTGACATTTCTCATAAAAGCCAAAACGATTTTTGATGGGGTTATTTGAAGAGTTTATTTTTATTCTTTCTGTTACTGATGTTTAATTCTTCGAAAATAATCTTTTTTTATTAAGTAATACGATAGTTATCTATGAGATTTGATATCTTTTTAACTTATTTATAAGAAAGCTTACTTAAAAAATAAACATGGAATTTTTTTTATTATATTAAAATTCTAAGTGTAAATAAGTAGACAAAATATTATTTTTAGAAATGTTCTAAGGACAAAGTTTCAAAATGTAATAATATTAAAATTTAGTCATTTTTATCACATTTTCTGTTATGTTCTTACTAGTAGCAGATTGGAACGTACAACTTTACTAGTTCGACAGCACACACAAAAATCAGAACGATTAAATCAGAACTTTAGGGGCCTTTCACTAATCAAATTGCAACAGTTTCGAGCTTAGGAAGTCTCTGAAGGGCAAAATGTGGAACCCATTTTGTGCAATTCCCTGTACGCTTCAATGGGCTTGGCTTCCATATGAAGATTGGGTTGGCAGCCATTTTCTGCCTCTGGGCCAGGCCTTACCAGAATACCAATAAGATTTCGAATTAGGCCCAATCTAGGGCTTTGTAATTACTGAGTTGACATCCTGCTAGTCACATTACCGAGGTCAACAAATGATCCTAGAAGAAAACTTGGGGGTGCATGAGGTTCAGTTGGAGGATGACTCCAAGATAGCTATAGACACTTCTGGCATGTCTATAAGAAGGCTAATCAAGTGCAATGGAAGACCATCTTGCAGGATTGGAACATTCTTTGGAAGGAGTAACTAAATGGGTGGGAACTTTTCTGGTTTCGATGGGAATTAGAATGGCTGGGAGTTGGTAAAAAGAAACTTTATTTTGTTGATAATTGTTGGTTAATTTACAATTTAATCCCAAACAGTTTATACAAGGATAGCAAAGAGAGTTTAATGAAAAGTAACTCGATCTATCCTTTTCTTTATCGAATCATATCTTATGAAATCCTAGTAGTGCTTATATAAAACTGTGATGAGATACAATGATAGTGATAATGTACAATATATCTAATGATCTCAGTGTATTCCCAAATCGTTTATAACTAACTACTAAGGGTCAGGATTTGAATAAGCTTATTTTGTCTTTTCTATTACCATATTAACTCATGTGTTTGCCGCTAAAAGAAGTCCCCCTCACACCTTTGTAGCTTTTGCTTGTTGGATGATGTAGTCGAACCAAATGGGTCTCTAATAGACCAAAAGAAAAGGTCTCTATTGGCCAAATAAGGGTCTCTATGGACCACAAAGATGTGTCTTGAATGGGCTTATAAATTAGTGTTGCTCATGGCCCAAGAGGCCTCAATGGGTCAAGAAAATCTTTGTTAAGAGACTTGAAGTGGGCCTCCATGGACCTAAAATATTATTACTTAAGAACAAGACCTCTATGGGCCTAAAAAATGGCCTTGAAGAATGGCCGCCTCTTGACTTAATGATAAGTGGGCCCTAATGTGAAAGAACGGACCAAGAAAGGATGTAGGCTTGGGCTTTTGTTGTTGGCCTTAAGCTATGAAGTCAAATAATCTAAAAGAAAATGTGAGATACACAAAGACTGAGAGGAGATGAGCAGCAGCCCATGTTGTAGCCCATTTTGGTTCACTCTAATAAAAAGTAACTTCTAGGGTGCATTTGGATTTATGGAATTGGAATTGAGCCAAAGAATTGAATTCCATGGAATTAAAACATACTGAATTAAATTCCACGAAATTCAAAATTCTATCGTTTGGATGCACTATTAAATTTCTGGAGAAATGAAACCATCAGGCTTCTTTTTTGTTTTTAAATTCTACAGCAGCGTAGATTTGTCACATAAGACTATTTTACTGTGGAATTGAATCTTATAAATTTGTCTTTAAAATCACTGCTTGAATTCTCTATGGAATTAGAAAATCTTAATTTCACCCTATTTATAATGTGTCCCAAACGATGAACTTAGAATTGTCTCATGGAATTGACAATTCCGTTCTTCAATTCCATAAATCCAAACGCACCCCTAATGATAAGTGGCCCAAATGAGAAAAAGAGGGGCCAAGAAAGGATGCGGGCTTGGGCTTTTGTTGTTGGCCTTAAGCTATGAAGCGAAATAATCTAAAAGAGAATCTGTGTGAGATACACAGCAGACTGAGAGGAGATGAGCAGCATAGCCCATTTTAGTTCACTCTAATAAAAAAATAATTTCTAACGATAAGTGGGCCCAAATGAGAAAGAACGGGTCAGGAAAGGATGGAGGTTTGGGCTTTTGTTGTTGGCCTTAAGCTATAAACCAAATAATCTAAAAGAGAATGTGTGTGAGATACACAATAGACAGAGAGCAGATGAGCAGCAGCAGCCAATGTTGTAGCCCATAAGGATACAACGGTTAGGCTATTGGTCCACTCTAATAAAAAAATAATTTCTAGAATCAAATCAGCCATTTTCACATTTATTAATTATTATATTTTGTTTTTTTTTGCTGGAATGGACCAATAGCATGCCTGTTCAGGGGCTACTGTTCTCCAAAAGAGCAAGCCCAGATGAAGAACGTTTTACAAGAATGTTCATCAAAAAAAAAAACTGAGAACTAGTCCATTTTTTTTAATATCAAAAAATATATAAAGTAATTACAGGAATTTAGAACTGAAATTGTTAACGTATTCCAAGCTCCAGTAGGAGTCAAAGTATTCTTGAAATCATAACTATGAAACTAGTAAAATTCTATACCACTACGACCCAAACAGTATTGTATCTACTTGGCTAATTTAAATCCTAATTTGAAAGCTGCATAGGTATCATAGCAAGCTGCTTCTACCTGCTTGAGGCTTAGCTCTTGGTTCTTCCATTCATCACGATCATATTTGAGACCGGGCATAGTCACACCCAAAAAATCTTTGGCCAGCACCCGTATTGATTCTTTGGCATACTGTGGATTACCAGAAATTTTCTCTACTAAGAAACCCAGATCAAGCCTGTACCCCATTATAATATCATAATCAAACATAAACGAAATTTCACGGTAAATGTGTATGCCGGATTCTCGAGGAATTTGACTAACGAGTCCGGCATAGTCTGTGCATACAGTAGCTGAAATATCAGACACCGGTTCTCCACTGAGAGTGGAACCGTTGATATTTTCCGTCCATTCGAACCCCAAAACCACTCAACTTCGATTCCAACGATGTGGCCAACTCTCTTATCCATTTTCACTTCTTTAATCCATTCATTGACTACTCCAGACTCATTTGTGCAGATTGTACTCACCTTAGTTCCAAACCAGTTCACGTTGTAGCTTGTGGTGCCGGAGCCAGAGCCGCTTCCAGGGATCCGTTTAACTATCGGTATAGCTGGGACGATCTGCTCAGTCGGTTTACTCTTTCTAGCTCGCCTAAACCGTTTTGCAGTTAATGGAGAAGGGGTAACCCTTACTAAAGATGGAGCCACCCTCGGAGCAACTGTCACGGCCTTAATTCTTCCACCCGATTATGACCGTGCAGCACTGATAGCTTGACCCTTCAAGACCGAGTAAGGAACAAAAAAACTCAAGAGAATGCTTAACTTTTATTACTCAAGATCACTCAAGATGATTACACTTGCTTGGATGTCCCCAAATGAAGGGGTCCTACACCTTTAATAGGGCTCTAAGGGAGGATTCTAGACTTCTAGAATCCCTCTAATTCTAGAGTTTTCCTCCACCTCCTCTTGAGGACATTTCTAGAGAGTTTCTACACTCTCTTTCTTCTAAAGAATTCATATACAGTATAGGTATGTCTTTTATAGTATTTTGTACATGTATTCTTATATTAGACCTTTAGAACCCGAGAAAAGGCCATTAAAACCGCCATTAAAACCGGAGCTTGTCATTTTTGCTGTTAAAAGAATCTGGAAATAAGTGCAAATGAAATGTGAATTCACTTTGTTAAAGATTAGGTTTACCATTTTTGAAAATACCCACATTACCCTCCAACCTAAATCTAAAATACCCACAATACCCTCTAACCTAATCCTAAACGGCCCAGGATTCTCTCAAGTTGCAACTTGAGAGAATCTCTTAAGTTGCAACTTGAGAGAATCTCTCAAGTTGGAACCCCTAGAGGTCGTCATGTGTCTCCTTTGACACCCCTTAACCATGGGTAAGGTTCACCCACCCCTAGGGTTCACTCACCCATCCTTGGTTTTTTTTTATATTAATTATAATTTCTTAAATTAAAAAAACTGTTTTTAATATTAAAAAACTCATAAAAACAGTTTTTTTTAATTTAAAAAATAATAATTAATATATATTTTTAAAAAAAAACCAAGGATGGGTGAGTGAACCCTAGGGGTGGGTGAACCTTACCCATGATTAAGCGGTGTCAAAGAAGACACGTGGCGACCTCTAGGGGTTCCAACTTGAGAGAATCCGCTCCCATCCTAAGCGCGTTCTTGTTTTTTACTTCTCCACCTATAATAAGACATGTGGCGATAAGTGTGTGAGAATAAGGGGGGAGGGATATCAAATGGGGAGAAGTCAAGATAGTGGGGAGAAAATGGAATGATTTCTCCCCATTTATATGCCAACTGTCGCACAATGTATGGAACCCCAAGAACCATTTCTGGCTTCGCCAGAGACAAGCTAAGGCCTTTTTAAAATGATTCCTAGAAGAGGACCGCAGTGTACCTGTGTCTCTTTTTACACCTTTTTAACCATGGTTAAGCTTATTTAAATTAAAATTAATAACTTTATTTTGGCTTTCAAAAAATCATGGTTAGATTGCTTAACCGTATGGGGTTAACCATAGTTGATGTATGGTAATAAAAAAAAAGGCGTGAATGAATGAGATCAGTGGGGTCAGCTTCTAAATTGACCCATGGATCCGTTTTCCATTTCCCTTTTAAAATCCAACATTACCCTCTAACTCCGCTCGAGCGGAAGTAAACTCCATCCGAGCGGAATTGTCCAGGGAATTTTACGCGAGCTTGTGCAAGCTCCACTCAAGTGGCTTTTAACTCAGGGGTTACTATTTTTTATTTTTAAAGGGTTTAGGATTCCAAACCCTGTATATATAGCCTTATTTCGCGAGTTTAAGGTTTCCTAAGCATACTCAAACTAATTTTGAGAGAAATGAGAGAGATATAGGGCTTTGGGAGAAACCTTATCACTCAAATGAGAACAAAGGCTTTGGAGAAGAATGAGAATCAATCAAGGGTCATCCGCAAGCTTGTTTGACTTGGGATCTTCTCCAATTGGTGTTGGTGAGGAGACAGCCAGTGTTTTGCACGTTTACCAAGGCGTGTACACACAACTAGGACTGTCAAAATAGCCCAGGTTGAAGGGTACATGGCCTATCCAAACCAGCCCAAGCCCTGCCCTTTATCCAGCCCTTGGGCTAGGCAGGGCCTGAAACCACAAAGCCCTCCTTCCATAGGGGTCAGGCCCCGTCAGGCCCTAGCTCTGCACGCCCTTAGCTCCACTACACCGGAAAATCGGTATATGATACATTTAATTATAGTTTAATAATATTGTTTTAAAATTATGTTTATAAACCCCATTAACGAAATTAATTTGGGGTTAAGAACATAATTTCACAGTCCTCTCTTTATATACAACATTATACCTAAGTAACTCTAACCCTAAACAACTACTCACTCAATCACCATCTCTCTCTCAAACTCTCGACTCTCGAGTTCATCTAATCATCTCATCTCTCTCAGTCTCTCTCTCTCTCTCTCTCTCGTCCTCTGGAATCTGGATCTCTCGACTCTAATCTCTCATAGTTACAGTCACAGTCTCAACTCTCATGGCACATCTGATCTTTATTCCCTCACAGTAGCAAGCTCATGCTCACATTGCACATGCAACACATCGGATCTCTCATAGTAGCAAGCTCAAGCTCACATCTGATCTCTCACGCAAATAGCAACTCTCACGACACACCACAACCACTCCACCAGACCACTCAATACTCGGTAGTCTTGGTCCACTCTCTTCCTAAAGGTGCACTTTTTTTTTTCCAGGCTTCCAGACCAAACCCTAACCCTAACCCTAAAAAATTAAGAAACCCTAACCATTAACAAATATTAGTACTCACTATTGGGACCACCAAATCCTAACCTTAACCCCTTAAAATCCTAACCCCTTAATCGTTACCATAACCCCCTTAAAATCCTAACCCCTAACCCTAAGTAGTCCATACCCTAACTCCTTGAAAATTCTGTAACCCTAACTCTAGAAAATTAAGAAACCCTAACCAATATCTAGTGCTTAGACCAAACCCTAATCCTAACCCCTTAAAACCCTAATCCCTTAATAGTTAAAACCCCACCCCCTAATCTAATTTGAATCATCTGATTTTGCATGATTTGATTTTGTAGAGTGTAATCTGATTTTGTTTTATTTCAATCATCTATGAATGTAGATTCTAATTAATCTGATTTTGCTTGATTTGGATCATCTGTAAATTGTAATCTAATTTGAATCATCTGATTTTGTTTGATTTGATTCTGTAGACTGTAATCTGCTTTTGCTTTATTTGAATCTTTTGTGACTATAGACTCTAATATGATTTTACTTGATTTGAATCATATGTAGACTTTAATCTGAATTGAATCATCTGATTTTGCTCTATTTTGATTATGTAGACTGTAATATGACTTTGCTTTATTTGAATAATCTGTGACTATATACATTTACTTTGTTTATTTTTTATGCCAGATTATCACTGACAAGGAAAAAAATGTAATTATGTCCTTGCTCTTTTTGTTGCAATGCCGGTCCCAAGGCCGGATAAAAGATGAGGTTATCCATTTTCATGTTAGGTTGACAGTCAGTGTAGAAAAAAAAATCCCTAGTATCTTAGATAACAAAAAAAATTCGCTATTTCTTTTGGCCCTTACCATTGAGGGGCAGGGTTAGGGCCCAATCAACCCCGGCCCTTGAAGGCCTAAGGTTGGGGTAGGGCCCTACTATTATAGGGAATGGAAGGGCTAGGGCTGACCTCGGCCCGGCCCCTACCTGGCCCTTTGACAACCCTATACCCCTACACACAACTCAATGCTTTGAGGGGGTGAGTGGACTTCCAATTGGGTGTTGGCGGTCTCCTCGCCAGCACCAATTGGAGATGATCCTAAGTAGGGTTGTCAAACAAGCCCTGGTCTGAGGGTACCATGCCCGCCAAAACCCGCCCAATCTCTGCCCTTTCCCAAGCCTTGGGCCGAGTAGGGATCAAAATCCGAAAACCCTGCTTCTGTTGGGCCGGGATAGGGCTCACCCCGACCCTGCCCTTTATAACCTAGCCCTTTAACCTAGCTTATACATTGTAATAATTGTATATAAGCTAATGTTTATATATAAACTTAAATATATACATATTATATTTGCAAAATTACTAATATAGCCTTTAAAAACGGTTTAATACTAAGGCTATATAGGTAATTTTGCATTATTCTCCCCTATATAAAAACACTATTTATCTTTACTCTTTACCTACGCAAACCCTAATCCCTAATCTTCTTGAGTTCCTGTGACAACAGTAGCTTCCGAGTCTGCTTTTAGCATTGAAGGAAGGGTACTTGACCAGTTTAGAAGTTGTTTAAAATCTGACATTGTAGAAGCCTTAATTTGTTGCTAAGAATGGATTCGTACAACCAAGCAAATGGAGTTAGAGTTGGTAGAATTGTCAAAATTAGATATTTTAATGAATGATATTAAAAATTAAACATACTATAAATTTTGTTCTATATATTTTGACTTTTTTTTATTCTATTATAGCCTGTCACTGACAAGGAAAAAATTTAACTTTGTCATTGCTCTTTTTGTTACAATGTCTTCATTTCCATGTCAAGTGGACAGTTGTTGTAGAAAAAAAATCTTGTCATGTCAACTCATAAAAACAAAATCCCTCTCTTTCTTCTGGCCCTTTGGCCCGGCCCCAGCCCCGGCCCTTTGAAGCCCTAATCCTAAGTCTCTTTCTTTGTTTATGACTTGACCCTTCGTGTCTCATCTTCCTAGTGATGAATCAGACCCTTCACCTCATTCTTTTCTTTTTCAATGTTTTCATCTCTGTTGGCCTTAAGATCATCATCTCCAAAGGGAAGTAGCAAATGTGTCATTTGCTACCCTATATGCATATTTTCTACCTTCAGTTGTTACTTTTGAGATTTAGCACTCCAATGAAAATAACAAATTTAGCACCATCGATTGGATGAATGTTATCGTTCAAAATTTATCTTTTGAAATGTTACGCATTACTATTGGGGCCCACCTATTATTTTAATGAGAGAAAGAGATTTGTGTCATAGATTTTGTCCCACTTTTATAGTAAGGTAACAGAGTCGAGATTTAAGACAAAACCCAATAACTCATCTTGTTGAAAAGAGAGAACTGCTGCAAAAGAGACAACATCAATGAATAGCAGCCCATAAAACCATGCTTAAAATGATCAAAAATTGAAATAATAATACACACCAAAACATTGTCAACATATATAATAGACTGGTTTTTGAGTACTTGTATAATTTAATGAGTTTTAAGAGAAGGGTGTGCTACCAGCTAGTCCCAATTACTTCAGCCGTTAACCGTATGAACCAATGATAGACAATCCAGAATTAAATTTTGTTGCCATGGTTAAATAGAGGGTAAATGAAACAAACCTTGGACTCAGATCAGGTAGTTTTGAGTGCAATTTGAGATGGTACATGCTTCATTTGCACACCAAAAAAGTGGAAATGACATGAGAATATAAGAAATTATTTAATTTCCTAAGAATGTTGTTTTTCCATGGTTGTAGTCTGAGCTTTGCAGCATTGCCAATCTAAGGAATGAGGATCACCGTTTTTTCCAATCATTTTATTAAGAGCTTTGGTAATCTAAACCAGTGTCACTGTTTTATTCATAGCTTAACGGTGATGAGTTATATTTGTCCAACAGGCTGGTGGTATAGGATAACTGAAGAAAGAATCAATGGGCATTCGAAATCATTCTGCCCAAGATGTCTGCATGATTCTCATGGCATGCACATGGAAGATCACCTTGCAAATATAGGGCAAAACAGACTACCTTTAAAATGTCCCCCTTTCACCAAAACAAAAAACAATGAGTGTAGAAGAAATTGACTGAGGGTGTATTTACTGGGACTCTCTCTTTAGGCAACAAAGAATATGGATGAGTGGCGGAACCCGTATTAAACTAAACCACTCTTTTATTTATCTAATGATATTGTAGGCCGCGAAATTTCCACATCTGACTCTATTGGAGTGTATTAATTTTAGTATGCTCATATCACACCCAAAGAAAAATTGATGTGGTGCATAGCTATTAGTATGCTTACCTTACTCAGAGCAAATGAGTTATTCATATAGGAATAACTCACATTGGTAGCAAGGAACACCTTTGCTGTCTAAAATTGAAATAAAATTTAAAGGGGTCTTCAATAGACCCCACATTGGCAGCAAGGAACACCCCTTGTTACCCAAAATTGAAATTAAATCAAAGAGGTCTCTAATAAACCGCAATATGGCAGCAAGAAGCTCCCTTGCTGCCCTAAATTGAAATTAAAACAAACGGGGTCTTTAATAGACCACATCATGGTAGCAAGGAGCCCCTTGCTGCCCCAAATTAAAACTAAATCAAAAGGGGTCTTTAATAGACCTCACCATGACAGCAAGGAACACTCTTGCTGCCCCAAAGTAAAATGAAATCAAACGGGTCTCTAATAGATCTCATTATGGCGGCAAGGAACACCCTTACTATCCCAAAATTGAAATCAAATCAAATGGGGTCTGTAATAGACCTCACTCTGGCAGCAAAGAGTACTCTTACTGCCCCAAAGTAAAATCAAATCAAATGGGGTCTTTAATAGACTCCACCATGGCAATAAAGAGTACCTTTACTGCCCTTAAGTAAAATGAAATTAAAGGGATCTCTAATAAACCCTACCATGGTGGCAAAGAATACCCTTGTTGTCCCAAATTGAAATCAAATCAAATGAGGTTTGTAATAGACCCCACCATGGCAGCAAGGATACTACTTGCTGCCCCAAAGTAAAATCAAATGGGTTTTTAATAGACCCCACTATGGCGGCAAGGAGTATCCTAACTGCCCCAAATTGAAATTAAAGAAATTGGGTCTTTAATAAACTCCACCATGGCGGCAAGAAGTACATTTACTTCCCAAATTGAAATCAAATCAAATGGGTCTTTAATAGACCCCACCATGACGGCAAGGAGTACCCTTGCTGCCCCAAATTGAAATCAAATCAAATGGTCTTTAATATACCACACAATGGTGGCAAAGAGCACCCTTACTGTTCCAAATTGAAATCAAATCAAATAGGGTCTTTAATAGACCCACCATGGCAGCAAAGAAGCACCCTTACTGCCCCAAATTGAAATTAAATGAAAGAGATCTTTAATAGACCTCACTGTGACAGTAAGGAACCCCCTTGTTGCCCCAAATTAAAACCAAATCAAACAGGATCTTTAATAGACCCCAACATGACAGCAAGAAACATCCTTACTACCCCAAAGTAAAATGAAATCAAATGGGTCTCTAATAAACCTCAACATGCCCCAAATTGAAATTAAATCAAATTGGTCTTTAATGGACTCAACTCGGAAGCATTTGGAAGATTGGAAGGACCAAAAGTAACTTAAATATGGGTGGGATATGAATGGAATTTTTAAAAAAAGTTGAGACGAAATTTATAAAATGAGGGCAAAACAAGCCTCTTAAGCTAACTGAAAAATAATTGTTAATCCTACCCTAGCGAATCGGGTTCACTTTAGAGTGGTGAATTGCAAATGAGTCCTGAGAAGCGGACCTAGGGTCTGTTTCTTCTAAGCTGACCCAAGTGTCCCTGTCTCCCTTTTAACCCTTGTTTAATCATGATTAAGCTTACTTAAATTAAAATTAGTATTTTTTGTTTTTTCTAATTGGTTAGATTAACCCGAAGGGTTAACCACAGTTGATAGATGGTAAAAAATGGGCTTGGACGGTTGGACCAATGAGGTCATTTGGGTCAGCTTCGAAGCTACCCTGGTCCGTTTTCCATTTCCCATTAAAAATTACGACCCGAATTTGAACTGAGCGAACCGTCCAATCATGTAACATTGGCTTGTACCACACGGTCCACACCGCGGTCTCGTGTCTCAACCCATAACTAACCCGAGTCAAATACTAACCGTAGTTATTACACTAACTTGTCGCCGCCCTCCTTTTCCAAGCCATAGACTTGGTCAGATTTCAACACGTGTTAAATCTTAACGGCCAAGATCTGACCAAGAATATATTAACTTAGACAAGACGACTATATAATAAGCTCAACGTCTCAAACCCTAGCGTCAGTACCTCAGTTCTTTCGTTGGCGATTTTACAGAGAGAGCGATAAATCTGCAATGGTGAACCCTAAGGTCTTCTTCGACATGAGCATCGGCGGAGCTCCGGCCGGCCGGATAGTGATGGAGCTTTACGCCGACACGACCCCTCGAACGGCCGAGAACTTCCGAGCTCTCTGCACCGGCGAGAAGGGGGCAGGTCGGAGCGGCAAACCCTTGCACTACAAGGGATCGAGTTTTCATCGGGTCATCCCAGACTTCATGTGCCAGGGAGGCGATTTTACCGCCGGAAACGGAACCGGCGGGGAGTCGATCTACGGATCCAAGTTCGCCGATGAGAACTTCATCAAGAAGCACACCGGTCCCGGAATCCTGTCCATGGCGAATTCTGGTCCAGGCACGAACGGATCTCAGTTCTTCATCTGTACTGATAAGACCGAGTGGCTCGACGGAAAGCACGTTGTGTTTGGGAAGGTTGTTGAAGGGCTCGATGTCGTGAGGGCAATCGAGAAATACGGATCTTCGGGTGGGAGGACCTCCAAACCAATTGTGATCGCTGATTGCGGTCAGCTCTCTTGAAAAAGCTTCTCTTATTTATGAGTCTCTCCATGGATTCAAGGGATTAGGGTTTCGATCTTGGATTTCCTCTGTAGTCCTTTTCTTTATCTTAGATGTGGTGATGTCGTTTGATGGTGAAAGCTTTTATGTTGAGTGAAACTAACCTTCAAATTAGTGTTACTTGTATGGTCGGTTTATAAAATATATGTGCTTTTACTTCATTTCTCTGCAACTGTAATATGTATATTTGTTTAACCGCTGGTATTATCTCCGGCGGGGTACTTGATACTCATCGGTTGGGTCTAACCGTGTCCGAAAGCGTGTCGCTTAGTTTGCTAGACACGTGTACGGATATTATACAGTAAGGCGCGACTGGTCCTTGGTGGTGGTGGTTGTGGTGGTGCCCATGGGGATCAGATGCTGCGATTTGTCCTTGGTGGTGGTGGTGGTGGTGGTGGGTCATGGGTGCCCAATGGGGGATTAGATGCTTTGGTCCAGGGAGTGGTATATATATGTATATATATATATTTACATAAAAAAATGGAGTGGTGCTCCACCACCGGTAGTGGTGTGTTCCTGGTCTTTAATGGCAGTAAATAGTAATGCAAAAGGGTCCCACTATTATATCCAAAGGACCCTCCCTCATTAGCTAAAGTGATTTACGCATGCTTAATTTAGTTAATCAATTTACGCGCTTAATTTTAAACCTAACTAAGTGACAAATCTCTGGTCCTTCAAGTCCCATTACTCACTTGTACACTCTACACAGTGTTGGCATAAAGGGTGACATGACTCACATCCCCGCACTCACACACTTTTGAATTCTTTGCTCTTGAATTAATGATGGGGAGTCCGCAAGATTTTATAATATCCTATCACGCGATGTAAAGAATTGATACTCTAGCGCTACAGAAATTGATTTTAACCAACTGAAAATGACTCCCCCCGTCGAAGATGGTTTAGATTTCTATTTCTTTGCAAGGAAAAGAAAACAAACAAAGAAAAAAATCAAGACCTTTATTTTTGTTGAGAGGGAATTAGCCCTTGAAATCAAATTCATAGGGGGTCCTTTATTTTGTTGAGACTTATAAAGCTTGACACTTTGCACTGCATCATAGTGGTTGGTTGTGGTTGGTTGTTAGGACATTTGAGTTCCTTTGTCAAGGTTTCTAACAAAATTAATTATTACATCATCAGATTTTAAGTCTAAATCATTTTTTATGAGATTTGAAATCATTCAGGGTTGCTACATTTGAAGTATTACAGGAATTATAACCCAAGGGAACATCTAGTTCTCAGTAGAAAATGGATATTGTCAAATGACAAAACTTGTAAAGTGCCAGATTTTATAAGTATCAGCAACCCTGGAGGGAAATTGAGCTCTTCATTATCTGCTGGGAGATTTGAGTTTCAGAGAGAGAGAGAGAGAAAGAGAGAGAGAGAGAGAGAGAGAGCTATATGAGATCAGATACGAAGGGGGAGAGAGAAGTGTAATCAGCTGAGAGAGAATATGTATTTGTTTTGGACAATACAACAGGACTCATTCTCTCAGTTCTTTCCAGGTCAGTCATTGACGTGAGCTTAATAGTGAAGAAGAAAGGCCTTAAGCCAACTGGCGATTCTGGCACTCGTGCAGGTAATGTGTTATATAAATATATGCGCACACATTTTTTTTTCCCATTCTGATCTGAAGAAGAGTTAGATCTCTGTTAATATTGAAATTTATTTAATTTTAGTTATTTGTTGATTCGATCTGATTTTTGTTGATTATTAGCTTCATTATCTGAAATATTTAATGATAAGAGCTTCTTTTATTGCGGGTTTTTGTAATCTCGAGGGGATGGTGTTGTGATGATAGTAATCACTAATCACTATATAAATAAATTATCACAGTTGTAGTTGAGCAAGATTAAAAACAAAGGAAAATCGTGCAATTTCCTCTTCAGAAATTAAAGTTGAAATTTGCCTCTTCAATTGCTATATCATAAGCAGGAGTCATACCTTGTTCCTCGTGTTCCTACGCAAATCAAAGGGATCAGTAGTCCAGCGGTGTGGTATTGAATCTCTAAAAGAAAAACACTAACTGTGTTTGAGTTTATGTAATGATTGAAGACTGGGAAATCTTCTTCTATACAATTTTAAAATTCGGGTTGTTCTTGAACTTGTCAGCAGAATACATAAATGATAGAATGTATCATTGATACTTTCGTGTTGAGTTCGCAAGAAAACTTTCTGATTCTTTGGTAATCCTTTTAGGTGCATTCATAGTTGGAGGCTTGGAGCTAGTCTCCTAGGTCAGCCCCAATAGTTATTGTGGTTAGATGGAATAATTACAATTTTTAGCTGTTTTTAACTGGCCTCAGTTGGATTTATGCCGTGCTCAATTCCTAGTGGTGTCTTTGTTGTTAGCCATTCTCAAGTGTTCCTCCTTGTTTAGTTCAGATGAACTAAGGTCACCTGGCTGAATGGAATTAATTTGTCAATGTCACCTTTTCTCTTCACCATATTGGTTGAAAGGAATGAATTTGTCATTGCGGTATACCTGTATAGTAGGTCTTCCCTATTCAGTTTTGGAATATAAATTGGACTGGATCAAGTGAAATGTCGATTTGATGATTTATGTCCAATAACTCTACTGATGTAGGTAAATGATATCTGGTTCCTGTGGGGCCCTTCAAAAAAAAAAAACTCTACTCTTAGGGATCTTGTTTCCAAACCAGAGGTACTATTAAATGCGTGTACATGATGGTTTTTCTTTTTTTTATCAACCTTGTGTCAGCACTCAGCAACATGTAGCTGCTGACAAGACCTCTTTAGCTTCTGGGTCCAACTCGCCATCCTGGAGTCTTTGGTGTCATGGAGATTTCCCTTCCAATTCCAAAGCCTTCAGCCGTTTAGTGTACTCTTTAGCACCTTTAACACCTAAGACTTGTTCTCGCAAATTGAATCGGATCAAGAGGTGGGATTTGAATCGAATCGGGATTCAAATTAATCATACGAATTAAGATTCACAGAGATTTTTCCTAGAAAAAAATAAAATAAAATAATATCCAAAAATTCTGGAAAAAACTCAGATATGCTCAAATATTAATAATCCTTCATATAGAAACAAACTTTTGTGTTTGCACCACAAATATTCACATCACTTGTATATCGGGCATATTTTTTCAATAAATGAAGGTACAAAACTTTAAAATAACAATTTAAATTGATTCATATTCCTTTTTTTTTAAAATCAAAAATATTTTTCTCAATGAGATCATTGCTATAATCACTTGATTTGGCTCCACTATGCTCTTTTCTTCACAAGTCTGTTTGTCCCAAAAAGGCCAAAATTCCATCGAAAGTATCATGCTTTCTTTATACTGCAGCTCTAGCTAAGGTTCTCACTTGCGACAATTTGAAAAAAAGAGGGTGAATGATGGCTAATCGATGTTTCTTGTGTATACTCGCGGAAGAGTTGATAGATCATTTAATATAGCACTGTTTTGTTGCATTTGAGATTTTGGGTCATTTCCTCTTGCGAGTAGGGGTAGTCTAGGTCTTCCTTGCCTCCTTCCCGAGCTTTTTATACTGCTGGTCTCGAGTAAGTGCGGATAGTGATCACACGGTAATCTGTAAGTGCGGATAGTGATCACACGGTAATCTGGTCTGTTCTGCCTGGGGTTGTGGCCTGAGCGATTTGGAAAGAGAGGAACTTCAAAGTTTTTGAGGACTCTCAAGCCACAGTGCCTCGTATATACGCGCGGATCAGACAATCAGTCTTGGAATGGTTGTCAATCTGCCGTATGGATTCAGATATGGGTGCTTTACTATGATAAAATAGATATATTGTGTCGGTAGTTGGGTAGTTTTTTGTATGCAATAGTAGTGTTTTTTACTTTGTAGTATGTAGCTCTTGAGTTTACTTCTCGGTAACCTCTTGGCTGTTTCCTGCTTCATTTATGTAACTGCTTTCATATATATTAAAGTGCATCATGATTACCGATTAAAAAAAAACTTTCAAAAATCTAAACTGTAACACATGACATTATCTCATATAAAGAGCAAATAAGGTAGGTTTAAGCACATCGTAGGTGGCCTGAGAGGTTGTAAGTTGGTGGCCTGAGAAACTATAAAGCACTGACCCAGACACCCAAGGACGAATGTACCAATTTGCGGACTTTAGTTCAGTTATGAGTGGATGGCTTTTTGTGGATTGCAAATGTACTTCAGTTTTTCTCCTCATTTCTCCAAGGATGTCCTTTAAGCACATCGTAGGTGGCTAAGAGGACACAGAATGCCAATATCGCTAGAGGGGAGACGCCGCGGTGTTAAACATCAAGCTTTCCAATGCCCAATCTGAGACAAAAGGACACGTGTCCCTAGTTGGAGGCGAGCATATATAAATTCCTCATAGTACTCGGAGAATGCCCCATCCTTGCCCCTTGTTAGAGGACTCTATCATTAGGAAATCATCTTCCTATGGGACTAAGAGGAACCTAGGACCAGGAAGGGAATGGGAACTCATGCCAAACAGAAGGAATCTCTCTTCCATGCCCATTTGTGCCTACTCCTTTGTCATCTAGGATTTATCATGGCACTCTATCATCCAGTATCCCGTCTATGTCAAAACAATGAAGATAAAACAGCAGGGCAGCCTGTTTAGGTACTCTCAGGAGCACCTCCTCAAATCCATTGCTATCCAAACGAGTTTGGCATCGTGTCATCGCCTTGGTCCACACACTACAATGCCTTATCCAACCCCAACAATCCTCACATATGGTGCAGGTTCATTCATCCCTTATAACCATATTTAAATTCCTAGTGTATTCTATGCTCCCTTTAATGGATCCTTTGTCAAACTAAAAAGCAATGATCGCTTTTGGAGGTTCTCTCTTCAAACAAAGAAGCAATAGAATAGTTCTTGTTTAATGTCTAGGTAGTATCTCCCATCCTAACCAACGACTAACATTTCAAACTTCTTGAACCAATGCCTTCAATCCCCACCAACATTACCCTTATAATATATTATCTGTTAGCTGCCTTCGCTCTCCTGTCTTAAATGAACCACTTACCACCTTGCCATACACGTGACGCACTTCATATCGGTTTAAGTGATTTTTATTTCCATGGTTCTAGTGACTCCCTTTGGTGCTTTGATTATAATTGTAAGATAATAAAACAGAAGTACTAAGCTTTTCCATATATGAAATAATTGCTGATATAGAGGTTTTGTTGATTCTTAGAACTAACATGTTTGATGAATCTCAGTAATGCTGTTTTGGTGCACTTCATGCTGAAGGAAAGACTGCAGAAAATGGGTGTTCGGGATGTGTGTCCTGCATTATGGGTTCAGCAGTGATTGTAATCCACGTACCTCAGGAGCATACTCCAAATTTTGTACAAGAAATTTGGACTTTGGCGCCTCAGCCGAGTAGTTTTGTAGTTTTATCTATTATATTACCTTTTTTTATTGGTTTGAGAAATTACTAATGATTTCTGCTTGCATTTCTGTCAACAGCTTTTCTAATTTATGTAACATCTACCTAATCCACTACACTTTGAACCTCGTTGTGGGCAACAAACATACTGGTTTACTGAGGCATCTGTTCTTTGATGGGTTCACTGACGGTAATGTATATTCTCTTAAGTTATTAGAAGCTATGACACTCTGTTGTTTGGACCATAGTTGCAGGGAAACTATGTATGTACAAGGTGAGAAGCTCGTTTCCCAGATTCGCTTTTGCTTGCTTCCATCAGGTCCCATTTAGTGGCAAAATGGGGCTATATAATATATATCTAGGAAGTAATAGGATATACCTAATTCTAAAGCCTACAACATAGATCCTAAGTAAGTATTGTTGGATTGAAAGTTGAAACGTAAGGCTGTATAAAACCTACTTTTTCACAAATATCTCATGTAAGATAAAATTTAAGGTATGATTGGTCATCCCAATATAATGGGAATGAGACACCTATATCTATTTCTCGCTTCCCATTTCCTAAGGATTTTTTGAGGCTCGCTTCTCATTTCTCGCTTTCGCTTCTTGGTTTGGTAACTATGGTTTGGACCTTTATGGCTTCTCATGCTGTTTTGTTGTTTACTACTCAGTAGGACTTTTGGTTTGTAGAAACCTTTGTTGTGTTGATTTGCAGGTTGTAAGCATAAAGGCCATTGGAATTGCAATAAAGCTTACATTGGAGGAAATAAGTCAGGTCGCATATCCTCAAACGCGGCCTATTGTTACAGTTGCAGCCATCAGTGTCATCACACAATTAAATTACCCGAACAAGGCTGGTACAGTGTTATTTTATTTTTGAAGTGGCATTTACTTGTTGATGTCTATAATCATTTTCTTCCAAAACATTTTTCATTGCTTTGTTTCCTTTGGCACTGCACCAAGAGATCCATTCTTCAGTTTCTTTACATATATTAAAAATAAAAAATAAAAAATCAGAGGAATGACATATCTAGTCTAGCAAATTGGGCCTTATATTTACATTAATTATCAAGGGTATTTGTTAACAAGAGATATTGTATCAAAACACTTGCACACTTTATTTATTTGCTGGAACTAATTTCAGTATATTTCTGTGCTCGGATTTGGGAACATTTTTTTTTTCTTATCTTGACTACTTACAAACCAGTTAATCTCAATCCTACCCTTCTTCTTGGAAGGGTAACTCATATTATGAGTTTTATATGTCAGCTGTCAATGTATCTTTTATTCTTTTATTAGTAATGAAGATGTAATTGATGGTTACAAAGGGACAGCACCTAGATCGGCCAGTAGGTAATGCAAAGCACAAAGAAAAAAAAAATCAATCAGAAGACACCTACAAAGTCTGCATTGCTTAAAATGCACCGCACAATTTAATATCTCAAATTCCCATATGTGCTGCATTTTCTGACTGGCCTCCCTGTGGATATGAAAATATAACGTAGACCCTGAGTTTATAAAGTTACTAATCCCATGAGATACTGACCCAATTCTAGATTGGCTCTTAACCCCCCCCAAAAAAAAAATTTCTAGATTGGCTGAATGGTGTCCCACTGTTCCTCATAGCCCCAATGTATATCACCATATGAATCTTCATCTAAAAAAATTGTTAAAACTGGCAGTCTGGTATCTTGAATTCTTTTAGGTCTTCCATGGCAGGATCTAATTTTTGCCCAAAACTATGCCACTGTATTCATATTGTCTGGATTTCCCTTCCTCATACCAATGAAGTGCAAGAAAAATAAGATCCAACAAAATTAGGGATAAACTGCACAAGGGCATTGGTGGGCAGCTGGAAGTCTAGAGGTCTGTGGAATGAAGAAAATATTACCATCAATACTTTTAAATTTAATAGGCACTTAAAGTATTTCCTAGTGTTTTAAAAGGCATGTGAGGCTTATGCCTCGAGCTCGCCTTAAGTTGAGGCTCAAGGAAAACGTCTCAAGTTTCAACCTTAGAGGATTAAATCCCTTGAGGTTCACGCCTCACGAATCATGCCTTGAGGTTTGCCTTATGTATGAGGTATGCGCCTCATACATCAACAAAAAACAGGGTTTTTCTATATAATTAAGACGTAAATTTTAATTTTGTAATTTTATCAAGTTTGTTTTATGTTAAAAAACTGGGCCTTTCTATTTGTTATATTTGAAGCTGCTAAACTGTATGGCTTGTCGGACATGTGTCGCGTCAATGCGCATTTGCACCTACTGGACTTAACTGGACACGTTGCAACTGTAGAGGATCTGAAGTGAAATTTAAACTGAAAATCATGAGTCACATTGTACTGTAGCTATTGGGCTGTCTAGTCCTTGTAGCTTCCGCGAAATTCCTAATTACGAATAATGCATAAGAAAACTTTGAAAGCCATGATGTTGGAAGGTTGAGTTGAACTTATGGTTGGGACACACGCTAGTATGGCGTTCTTGCTCGTACAACAGTAAAACAGGACTTGCATAAACCGATTCCAATGTCCAATAGGACTCATCTATTTCTTTCCTTGTCATTTCCCTTTATATATCATTTTACTAATAAAAGTACAAGGAGTACACCCAACTTTATGTGGACTTAATTACCCTTTACCCTACTTTATATATTAGATTATAATTAGAAGTTTAAAGTTTTAATTAGAATACTAAACTCTTGCTAATTAGAAAGAAGTAGAATTCTTTTTAAATTAGAATTCTATATTCACCAGCCCTCTCTCTCTCTCTCTCTCTATATATATATATATATATATATATATATATTATAATGAGAAAGGAGGAATGTGTATCTTTGGTTCTTGTTAAGAAAATTGTGTGCTTTCCCATTACTGCAGGTATATGCAGTCCTGGAGAAACTCTTATGATCAAAATCGTTCAATTGGTGAGCTCTCTTCATAGGGGTGAAGCCTGCTGTCTGATGGAAAGGTTAGATCTACTTGTTCTGCTATATGGGCTATTCACATTGTTAAAGGAACGGTCACAATCCAGATCAATAAGCATCAACTGTAGGAGGCATGTGCATGTGGAACCTCTTTTTCTACTTAAGCTGTTTCCCAATATTGAAAGGACTCATGCATTCAAAGGAATGCATATACTGCTTGATTGATGTGGGTGTGGATTCACTTGGTATTGTTTCTGTTAGGAGATCAATTGAGGGTTGAAGCTTGTTTAAAATAACCATTATGAACGATTTCGCTCAACCTGGATCACTTGGACCAACTAGCTTAGACCAACTAGCTTACAGTTACACCTAGGTGACACGAAGTATATGGTGATACAAGGTGAACCGGGGGCTGTCATTCAAGGGTATGTTGTTAATTGTCATCAATCTGAAATGTCCATATGCTGGGATGTCTTTGGATTGATCAAAGCCCATTTTTTTTTTTTTGCCTCATTGTTTCGTGCATTTGGCTTCCCAACCAGCCTATAAAAGGATTACCCACTGATTGCGTTTTCCACGACCTTCGAATCTGCTCTCTTTCTCTCTCTCCACAACTATGATGGTGATTGTTCCAGGTGTTAGGTTACAACCGAAGTATTTTTATAATTTTTTTGTTGTATTATTCAATCTCTGATGATACCCATTTCAACATTTTTCTATAATACTAGTTGATACTGCACGTGTAGAACATTTAATATAGTTTCAAAAAAGAATATAATGTAAAAAATTTAATATTTTATAATATGTTATATTATATACTTATATATCTAATATTTATAGTGTATAATATAGAGAAATAGTTAACTTACTGCTGCATTAGACTATCTAGTCTAATGTGTAGTTCTCATTGGTCCATGCACCCATTTTTACCACACATCTACTATAGTTAAGATTCAATCACTCCTAGAACAATCTAAACTTGATTTTTAAAAAACAAAAATATTTATTTTAACTTAAGCTTAACCATAGTTAAAAGAGTGTTATAAGGAGCACGTGGCCATGGCATTAGACTACATAGTCTAATGCGTGGTGTGCTAATCACTGCCCTATAATATACTATTTTTATTGGAAAATAGTCCCAAGAAAGATTTTAATTCACCTTGGTGTCATAATCTTTTGACCATGACCACTGTCATACTGGAGCATGTTTGTCTGCACAATACAAGAAAAATGGGATCGCCCCCTCACATAGCCCTTTAACTTGCCATTTTAATTTTGGTTAAAAATATTAAACTCTTGTGGTTAAAATTTTTTAAATATATTTTTCTAAAAACTAAAGTGACAAGGTTTAACTCAAAGGGTTAGTGAATCTTAACCACAGTTAAGATGTGTTAAAAAGGACAGTTGTTGACCTATGGGATGAGGGCTGGATTGGATTTCGTTTGGCCTATTATTCGTAGACAAGAGGGCCACATATGCAATTGAACTTTCCTGAGTTCAATCGCAATTGGCTATGATCAGATCTAGTGAGGCAGAGCTGTTGGGTGAGAGTAATAAAGGGCGGTAGATTTAACAGTGAGTGTGAACTAAGGGTAATTTAGGAAAGAAGAAATTTGATGGAAAATTTTGGAATTTATTGGAGTTTTTTTTTTGATGGATTTAGTGGAGTTAAAGACCTATCTCTCGAAGTAATTTTCATGTGGTTGACGGGTATTGTGGGTAAATGAGGAGAATGAAAAAGTTATTTCAGTAAAGAACAAGTATAAGGGCTAAGGGGTATTTTAGGTAAATAAAAAGTTTGACGAAAGTCAAAGTATAAAAGTTGACGTACCCATTTTTTGGTAAGGTTATAGATGTGATTTTTTTAATGATTTGTAATTACGGAGTCGGTTCGTCAACAACCCCGAGGTCCCTGACAACGAGAATGTTAATGAAGAAGAACACGATTTGAAGCTCAATGAAGGTTTCATCGTCCCAGACGGCAATGCCTTTGGTTATTCCATCAGGTTCCTCATATTAGAAATAGATATGAGTTTTCTTTACTTACTTTTCTGATTAACGGGTTTTCTTCTTTTTTGTCTTTTTAGAAATGGGATGTTGATTTTCTATAAAACAGTACTAATGCAAAATTGCAGATTGATTTATATGTTTTTGTTGATTCTTTTTAGTATTCTTATGTTGTTTTTCTTTTAATGTATTAGATAACCGAAGATTTGTTCTTCTTCTTGAATGAGTTTCAGGGATTATGAGAAGGAAAGCAAGACAAAAGCCAGCGTTGAGGAGTTGTACAAAACAACCATATCTATTGGACATATGAATTTGTAAGTTTCTTCAGGAACGTTGTTCTTATTAGATTTATACTCCATGTGTAGGTTAGTGTATATGATTGCATGATAATGGCATCAGGCAAAGAAGATGAAAGAGGAATATGGGAAGCTCCAAAGGATGAGATGAGCATATGGTCAGGAATGCTGTGAACTCCTTAACGAGTTTGTCAATGAAATCGATCCTGCTCTCGCAGAACCCCAGATCAAACCGTCGAAGCAATCCGAAGAGACTATCCCGATCAAGATTGGTCGCATCTCACAGGTCTCATCCATGGTATCATTTCCAATTGACATGCATGCATGATTATGGATGTATGAATCCCTCTAATGGTGCTGATACCATATCCTGTAGATATGGGAAGGTTATGTTGCACCTGTCATTTGGAACAGAGCCACAATGGTATGTTGTGGGTTCTTGCGAGTTTCCTGTCTGCTGATTGTAGGTTTGTTTTAGTGGGCCCCATCCTTTGTGCATCAGATATGTACGGCTGTAACTATATTACGATTTTTTAATTGCTTATATTTGACTTGCCCACCATGGTTGTAGCCATCTGAGAAGAGTTGTAGTAGCAGTCAACGCCAGACAAAAATCCTTATATACTCTTTCATAAATAACCTTTTGTTATGACTTGAAGAGCTGGGAGATGAAGCACATCACCACCGTTAGTAGAAAATGATCCATTGGCAGTAGGCGTTGGTTTGCTCATACCCCTAACTTTGTCAATTGGGATTAAAATTGGGTTTGAGAAGTATGCTTGTTAGTATAGGTTCTATGTGTGTGCTTGCTATTATAAATATTATTATATTTGAGAGGTATATGTATGTTGGTGTAAGTTTTATATTTTTATTTCTATTGTAGAAATAGTATTATCCAATGGTTTACCATGATGTGAGTATATGTTGAAAATTTGCAATTTAGGTGTGAACTATCATCTTATTTACTTCTTCCTTAATTCATTTATTCTCTTTTGCCTTTTCCTATGGTGGCTTATATTTTCCTTTTCAATCTCTTGCTTATATATTCGTTCTTTTGCAAATTTAAAGCAAATGAATCATCAAAATATTTTACGTGCAACGCTCGTGCATTTTTACTAGTATATAAAAATATGGATATGATATTCTTACTTGCGATCACTTCAAAAATAGAGGGTTGAGGATGACTAACTATTGTTTCTATGCCTTAAAGCGGAAGAGACGGCGGATCATCTGCTTTTGCATTGCCCTATTGTGGGTGTGATTTGAGGATATTTCCTTTCCCGGGTAGGGGTGGCTTGGGTCTTCCATTTTTCCTTTCACAACTTCTTATCGTGTTGATCTCTGGTAAGTGTGGATAATGCGCAAAGGGCTATTTGGTCGGTCCTTCCTGGAGCCGTTGCATTGTGAGTAGGAGAGAGCGAAACAAGAGAGTTTTTGAAAAATCTCTCTTCTCTATCTCATATTCACTCATGTATCCGGTTACTGGTTATTGAATGGGTTTCCATACGACGTGATAGGGTGGTGGTTGGAGATTTGTTGGTTTGAGTTTGGTTCAGCCTGACCTTTGCCTCTCCCATCCCGGGGGGGCATTTTCGTACTTTGTTTCTCTATTTCTGTTTTGAGTTTATGTTCTTGTAAACTTTTTTTTTTTTGGCTTGTACCTCTCTTTTGATTAATATATCTTTTGGATAACCGATAAAAAAACAACAACGATCCGAATTAGTCATAACTATCCTCTGACGGGTCTTTGTCCCAATCAAAAATAAAAATTACGATTTTTGTAAAACCACTTTTTCTAAGATGTATTATTAGAAAAGGAATACTCATTCATGCATTTCGTCTTGTAGAAAAAATTTAAAAGTTCCCTTACCTTCACTGAACCCTGTTCCAGGCATTAGATACCTTCAACACAGCAATTGTTTCTCCAATTTATTACATAATGTTTACAACACTGGCAGATCATTGCAAGCACACTAATGTTAAGGTAAATTGCTTGATTCATTTATAAGAGAGGTTCCTGAGGGCACATTATTGTTTCTGAGTAATTTCAGGTGGGCTTAAGCCTTATTGTGTCCTGTATATCATGTGCAGGATTGCTTTGGTCAGAATGTCACCAGTATATCCTCGGAAATATGCGGGTTTATAATGTTGATTTTTGGAACAATAATACTGCATACTATGAGAGAACATGAACTAGCTCCTGCCCCAGGTACACACAGAACAGAACTATTCTTGTTGGAGAATTGCCCTTTTGTTACCACAAATATAATTTTCTGTAAATTTGGATCGATATAACAAACATGACATCAATGGCATCCATCTGGTAGATCCCTCGGACAACTAGAAATGCTTAACATGTGCAAAGGGGTGGGCACTAGGGAATTCCCACCCCATGAATTTTACTAAGAGATCATATGCCAAAAATGACATTGGATAATCAACCACCCAAAATACTGCTATATTTTGGGCAACCATGAAAGGTATGGGTCTGCTTAACAGTCTGTAGAATGGCTGATTATGATCTTTCGGTCAGGTAAATTTTGATCCAGAAGATCTCCTAGGTGGGTCAACTTCAATGCTTTCACGTGTGCCATATCCAATTCCAGTTTGCTGTTGGTAGTCGCTCCATTTGGTCAACCAATAGGTGCCGAATATTTTAATATTCCTATATTTGCCTGATTCCTATTAAATCTAGAAATTCACAACTGGTTGCGGATGAAGAAAATGCTCATCTTTCCCTGAAATCATAAAATTGATAAAGACTTTTTTTTGGGCTTAATAAAGTTGATTAGACTTACAATCATATGAAGTTGATCTAGAGGGTGCAATTTATTTGGGGGGAACCGTCCAAATTATTTGAATGTTAGGGTCATCTCCAATCCTTGATGGCTGCTTCTCACATCTTTCCAAAACCCTTGATGGCTGCTTCTCACATCTTTCCAAAATACAAACATTTTCTGTTTTTTCTAGTCGTGGTGTTCTACATTTTTCTGCCAGTGTATTATTCTTATAGTTGACTTGGATTTATCCGCGCTGTTCAATATCAGCAGGAACTATTTTATGGTACATCCATGGGGAGTTCGTAAAGAATATGGGGATGACCACTTGTCCACTTCATCGCCTTGCACAGTTCAGACTATTTCAGACAACGAGTGTTGTCTGAGATTAATGTAAAAACACGACCCCCAACAACGGAGAACATTTATACATTTGGTTACAAAAGCTAGACATTTGAAGAGAGGCGCCCTAGTTTGAGGTTGCAGATTGGGTTAGATAGAAGTATGGAACGATTCCTTGTCATACATTTCCACTGACATGCTGTGAGCCGGGACACAAGTTTGGAAATATATGCACAGGGAATGATTTTCAATTGCGAATGGAGAACATGAGAAGATATCAAACAGCTTAGAGTAGTTTTGTTATTGTTGTTGCCCATTTCATGACATCATGCATAATGATTGTTGTAATTCATACATATTTGTGTTTGTGACTTCATTCAATATATGCAGGTGGTGGGGCATGGTGCTGCCTTGGTGTTGATTATATTGTATTTAGTTACCCATTATTTACAATGGAACTTCATCAAGATCATCAACTCTTAATTAATATGATTTGGGCATTGGTAGTAATGGGACTTTTTCTTTTACTGAAAATGGGTTGATATTTGAATATATTATTTAGAAAACTGATGAGAGAGATGTAATATCAGTTAATTATTGAAATGGGTTATAAGAACATCCTGTTTATATATACTTACTGGATTTATACCGATGGAGCCTGTGGTAAGTCAGTAATACCAGCTCAATGCAAGAAATTATGCATACTAACGCTGTACCGGTGCTCTTTTGGTGACTCACTCTGGCCAGTGAGGGTATGAATAGCTTTATTAGTTTAGTGCTAGTGATTTTGGGTTTACAAGCTCTATTGTCATGTTATTCAGGAAAACTTTTAATTACATTATGTTGATGAATCTCACAAGAAGTAGTTCAGGAACAATAGCATGTTTCGAACTGATTGATCAAAACTTCATATGTCAAACTGGAGACACCATTATATATGTTTATATGAACCATCGCCGTATATGGGAAGATTCCACGTTGACAAATCAGAGTCATTTTAGCTAAGTAAACAAGGTGAGGAAATTGGTAATACTCCAAGCAAATAGTGTTTGGTTGTCTCTGTCCTTGAACAATGGAAGACGAATTTTTAATGGGTTTAAAGTTTAGACTAAATTAAAAACATAGTCTGTCATTACTCTTGCAGAAGAAAGTTGCCTTCCAGCGATTCAAAACATATAATATAGGAACCTCGTGACTCTTGTTTCGTCCATTACTCAAAAGGAAGTTATCCTAGGCAACAAGGAGAGCGTGTGAAATGATACCATACGGATGCCCGGGAAATCAAAGCAATGACAGGATTGCAGCCATAATATTTGTCATACTCTTCTACAATGGTAAAAGGAATTTTGGTGAGTGGTGCAGAATCATCTCTCATGTTTTTTCTTGGCCTGGGAGTTCTCTTTGGCTCTGTTTCTTATTTTTTATTTTTTGGCTGCATCTTTAAAAATAAGGTAAAAATTTGTGTTATTTTACTTGCTTGTTTGAATCAAGGAAAATTGAAATCACAAATAGAGGGAGATGTTTTTGTCATTCGAATAAAATATGTAAATATGGTATTTTATGTCACGTAGTTAAATAATTGGTGTATTTTTGTCAATTAAAAAATGGAGAATGATTTTTTGCGCATACCCAGCAGAACACGTACGCTTCCACGGGATGCCATGTGTCCCTTTTCTATTCATGAACTCTGGTTAAGATTCACTCACCCATAGGGTTCATTCATCTAACCTTAGTTTTTAGAAAAATAACTTAGGTTAGTAACACTCATTAACTGTGGTTAAGATTCACTCATCCTTAGGGTTCATCCATCTAACCTTGGCTCAGATTAGTTAACACTCATTAACTATGATTAAGATTCACTCATCTCATCCATAGGGTTCATCCACTTAACCTTGATTTTAAAAAATATATAATAATCTCAAGTGAGTTAAACTTAACCATGATTAAAGAAACATAAAACGAGACATGTGGCGGGCTGTGGGCACGTGCACGAGGAACGCGGGCGCGCAAAGTATCACTCCCCACAATACATGTAAATAAGTATTTTTGTTATTTAAAAAAATACACGAGGAGAGGGATATATTTGTTATTTTAAACATTACATTTGAAGAGAGATGCTTCTGTCATTTAAAAAATATATATCTAAAGAGGGATATTTTGAAAATATGTGTAAAAGGATAATTTTATTAATTTTAAAAATATATGTAAGAAGAGATATTTGGTCATTCTGAAATATATTTAGAGACAAATATTTTGTTATTTTGAAACATACATGTGCAATGGTGGATTGCAATGTGGGAGAGATATCTTTATCATTTTAAAATGTGAATAACGATTTTTTTTTTTTTGATATAAATACATGTAAAGTTGTATACGTTTCTTATTTTTTAAATCGATAATTTTACAAGAAACTAACATTTCAAACTTTTAAAAGAGTGTTAATCTGCTCCTCGCTTCATGGAGCGAGGAGCAGCATCACGCCCTCCTCATTGCCGACATGTGTCTCTCTTTTTATAACTCTCTTTAATTGTGGTTAGTATTTTTAAGCATGATTTTAAAAAAAACCAAGGTAGCTAAAGGGTTAGAGAATCTTAACCACAATTAAAGAGAATAAAAAAGGGACACACGTTGGCAATAGGGGGGCGAGTCGCCGCATCAAGTGAGGAACAAATTATTTTTCTTTTAAAAATGTCATGTATAATATTTTACTTTTGAAAGATTTTAAATGCACAAAAATATATAATCTATTAACTAAATATAAGGCAGATTTTTTTCTCCCCTCATCCTTTCGTCACGTAGGATTATAATGTTCTCATCTTATGACACGTGTCACACTGATCACTTTTGTTCTTCTCATTCTCAAACGACACACCTCTCTCGCCTCTTTCCTCTATCCTCAAACAACACAACTCTTGTGAAGAGTTATCTCAAACGTATAGATTAGTATTAACCTCTTAATTCAAGAGAAATAGAGATATGTTGATTAGGCACCCTATCCCTATCCCTATCACGTTTTTCTCTCTCAAAACCCTCAAACCACACTACTCTTTGCTAGATTTCCCAATAACCTCATCTCTCTTCCCTATTAGAACGTGCATGCTTTACCTTCTTCTTCTCCATCGAGGCAACGATATTTTGTTCTCTCATATCGCTTTGCTTGCCCTTACTCCGGCTGGGCATCCAACAAGTACTCTATCTACTCTGCTTTCTATTTCTTGTGATTTTAAATATCAGGTCTATCCCTACGGACACAAGTTTTACATAAACAGGTTTTTGGCAAAAACACAAATTCTTACAAACCAAACAACTTTCACAGACACAGGTTGAAAACCAGACGATTTAGGCAGGGGCAGATTGATTCCCATATCGCGGGCATCGGCGGAGCAGCATTCATTTTTTATCTCATTACTCCTGCTACGTATCCTACAGGTACTCAACCAACTCCGCTTTATATTTTTTCTGTTTAACGGGTTTTTTTTAACCAATATATTCCTACGGACACAAGTTTCACATACACAGGTTGAAGAATCAGTTGATATCTACATGTACTCAACCTACTCAGCTTTCTATTTTTTCTGTTTATTACAATTTTTTAAATAATGTATCCCTACAGACACAAGTTTCACATACACAGGTTAAAGAACCAGTTGATAATGGCAGAAACACAAATTCTTGCAAACCAAAATTTCACTTGGTTTTAGATATACAGGTTACAAAACCTTTCTATTTGGGCATAATCACAAATACTCAGGAATTTTAATTCCGCATAGACAGATTGATGATCTCATTCTAATTTTTTTCCCGTAACTAACTCTTATGCTTCTAAACGATCACAAGATGAATCGCTCCCGAACCAATAGAAAAGAGATTGCAAGTTTCGAAGTGACCTTTAGAGGGTTTGAGATATAAATGAAGAGTGGGGAGAAAATGTCAGGGTGGGGAGAGTTGCAGATGAAACATATATATTGTAGTTTGGAGTGGAATTATGTATATGGTGGGTCTTTATCATTAGATAGATGCATTTTTATCATTATATGGTTTTAGCTCTGTTTAGTGTTGGCGCATGTAGAGAGTCATCCCGGTCAGAGCTATGTTTTGGAACAATAAGTTAACTAGGGGTGTGGTATCACTCTTCACATTGAGAATCGCTAATAGTTAAACATCCTCAGTATGTTTAGAATAGATTTGTTAGACCCATATTTCTTTATAGAGAATATCAATTTTGTGCCACATAAGAATTAATTTCAGATCTGTTGCTATCATTTTATGGGCGTTTTCTCATTCTAAGTGGTCAATCAGAATTTTTGATTTTCAAATTTCATATGCATGATACATACGTGCTTTCAAACATTGTGCATATGTAATCATTTTTACCCTTAGTTGTTACTAAATTAGTGAGTAATTCCTACATGGTACGACTCACTAAAAATATCTTTCTTTAGCGCTAGATTGTTCTAATCAAACATAATTAGTATCATATATTATAGATTAATGATTGCTTTTTTATATATGCACATTCATTAATTCATGATGTAGTTTATTCTAAATGTTATTATATTTAATCTTATTAAGGTAAATTTTGGTTGATAATACTATACAATTTAGACTTTTGTAATCTCGTGCATCGTTCGGGGTGTTTGCTAGTAAATAAATATTTTTATGAATTTATTTATTTTTCTCTAATTTATAGCGAAACAAAGGAGATGCTATCATGCTAGTTCATATTTCAGGGGTAATGCTGGCTTACACTTTCTTTTTGTCAATAGGCCGGGCTTGGGCATGGGCATGGGCATGAGTTTTTGTCATTTTTGAATAGGATGCCCCCTCCCCCACCACACACATAAATGAAGGTTTTGGCCCTTTTGGGGCCCGAATTTGGCTCCTAAATACCCCTAATTGCCTTTAATTGCCTTTAAATAGGCGAAAGACACCTTTTTGAACCAACACTCCGTCCACTCGCTCAAAAACAAGAGAGCGAGTTTTAAAAGAGAAAGTTGTTAGCGTTATCCTATCCCACCTATACTAGATGCGCCTTTCAAGGCCTACCCCGTTCGGCATCTTATTATTCTGTGTAACACTTGTTTTTAGAAGGTTATTCTGTGTAAAACTTTGTAGGTGACTACTCCATAAATCAATCAATGTCGGATATCACTTCAAACGCTCTTCTTAATCCAGTGGTTAACCCATCCCTCTAATTAGTAATTGCGATTCTGAAAGCGTGCCATCGTGTCCCCTCTAATTTTTACTAGCTATGAAAAAATAAATAGTTTAAATATCATGCGGAGCTCAGCATGAAAATTAATCTCAAAAATAAATTAATGTTTTAATTTTTTTATTATTTATTTTTAAACATTGTCCAGGCCTCGGGCCTCTTAGAACACCCACTGAATCTAACGGGCATGTGCAAAACCCCCCAATCCAGATGCATAGCAAAAATAGGGATAAATCCTTAATAAGGGTAGCCATCAAGGGAAAGAGAATTAAACTCACGACTTCCGCTTCCGGAGGCGTGGACCGCGTGGTCTGGCTAGTTTGTGTGGCCAGCGGCACCAACATTACTTTCTTTCATGTTCACTGTTCAGTGGCCATTGATCACAGAGTAGATCAAAATTCGAACGATCTGACGGTTCAGATGGTTTCCACAAATTTCAGCCGTAAACGGAATTAGAAGGACTACGTTTTTAGTAACTCCCGAGCATCGATTTAGTATTTCGCATGCTACCATATTAAAATAAAGCAATAACTCTTACTTAAGAAAAAACACAGACTTAATACCCCGTTAACCAGCGTCCACGGCGTTAATATCCTCTTATTAGATTAGAAGAACCTCTACCGTTTCCTTACAGAAACAGAACCCTATCGAGATCGAGAGATAGAAAGAGAAAGAGAAAGAGAGAAAAGAATGGCGGCAACTGTATCTGCGTGGGCGAAACCAGGTGCTTGGGCACTCGATTCCGAAGAGAACGAAGCGATAGAACAGCTTCAGCAAGAGCAGAAGGAGAAAGAGAAGGAGAAGGGTCACTTCGATCACGTCTCCAATCACAAACAGCAACAGCAACAGCCATCCGCCGAATTCCCATCTCTCGCTGCAGCAGCGGCTTCAAAACCCAAGAAGAAGAAGTCCCAAACCCTTTCCCTTGCCGAGTTCAGCACCGGCAAGTCAATCTCCTACGGTACCGCGAAAGCCGCTGCTCCGACCACCCAAGCCAAGGGCCTGACCGCCGATGAGATCCTGGTTCTCCCTACTGGCCCTCGCGAGCGGACCGCCGAAGAGCTCGAGCGCTCTTCGTCTCGCCTCGGCGGCGGATTCCGTTCCTATGGCTCCTCAGGTGACGTTAGAAGCAGGTATTCTAATGGTGATGATTCGTCGAACCCTAGGTGGGGCTCTTCTAGGGTTTCTGATGAACCGCGTAGGAATGGAGGGTTTAATAAGGAATTGAACGGGGAATCTGCTCCTTCACGTGCCGATGAGATCGATGACTGGGGTGCTGCGAAGAAATCTATGGCGCCTCCTGCGTTTGAGCGGAGAGAGAGAGGGGGTTTCTTTGATTCACAGTCTAAGGCTGATGAATCTGATAGTTGGGTCTCCAATAAGAGCTTTGTTCCTTCGGAAGGACGGAGAGTTGGTGGTGGGGGTGGATTTGAGAGTCACAGAGAGAGGCGTGGTGGTTTCGAGATGTTTCAGAAGGAGGCATCGAATGGAGGGGTGGATTCAGATTCTTGGGGGAAGAAGAGAGAAGAGGGGATTGGAAGCGGAAGGCCGAGGCTTGTTTTGCAACCTCGGACACTGCCTGTGAGCAATGAAGAACAGCAGCAGCAGCAGCAGCAGCAGCAGCAGCAATCGCAGGGGCCAGGGTCTATGGCAAGAAGTAAGGGTTCAAACCCGTTTGGAGAAGCCAGGCCGAGGGAGGAAGTTTTGGCGGAAAAAGGGCAGGACTGGAAGAAGATTGACGAGCAACTCGAGTCAATTAAGAATAAAGAGATGAGTTCTGAGGGGCCAATGCTTAATGATGGACACTCGTTGGGGAAGAAGAGTTTTGGGTCTGGGAGTGGTCTGGCCAGTATACCCGAGGATCGAACAGAGAGGAACTGGAGGAAGACAGATTCAGTTGATGTTCTTCCATCAAGGTTTGTTCTTTTAGTTGATTGATTGCTCTATTATCTGAATAGCAAAACTGCTTCCTAATTTCTTCTTCCTATTGCATGTCTGAATTACTTATTTTGTGTTAGATATTTCTTTTCTAATTGTTCAACTGTGATGATGGGTGGTTTATTGTTTGAATTAGCTCCTACTCAAATTTTCATATTTTTGATTGCCCTATGTTTACAGAATAAGAGAATAATTACTTAGCTACAGTGAGAATATTTTCTACCAAACTCTCTTATGAGGCTCAGATTGTTGCTAACTTTGCTTTTGTCACCCGAGCTTGTGTCCCATGTTTATAGAAGAATCAATTAGCCATATTGAAAATAGTTTCTCCAATACTTATTGCTTAGAAGGCTCTCATCGTTGCTAACTCTGGCGTTTTCACCTGAGCCTGTGATCACTATCCATGAGATTATATAGTTTCATTTATGCCTTAATCAGTTGATATCCATGGATTATAGTTAACGCATGTTACTCTGAGGGAATTAAGCTGATTCTGTGAACAGTGAACACTGCAACGGTGTAAGAAAGGGGTTACGGTAATTGAACTTATATGGGTCATATGATTGTAAGAACAATGCCCAAAGAAAGGTGGTCTGGTACTCTTAGGATTTCCACTGGTATCTCATAGCTCTCTATTAAACTTCTGTGTGATTGGCATGAGCAGATTGCACATAGTGTGCACACTCTTCAAATGTTGCACTCGTTAGAGAATGTGCATCTCCACAGTTGGTTACTTTCATTAGATTATACTTAATTGATGTTTGCAAGATATCCTTTCTCGGTGTCCACCAATTGACTTGACCGACATAGCCCGGTTGAAGCACCTCCAGGTTGCAGATCGGGGTACCAATGATTATTCTCTACTTGAACGGCTAAGGTTTCCCCAACACTAAAAGAAAGAACACCATTTTTCGTTTGGTAAAATGGCATTTCGAGTATATGACTAATGAATTAATTAATTTCTAGTGAATTTTCACTGTTAAAAAATCTGATAACCCCTCTTTGAAACTCCTCTAGGGTGGTGGTGCTTCAAAATATGCAGGAGGTTGGTGAAGCACCTTATTTTCTGATTTAAATATACTAACCACCAATTTTAATGATTTATTTTTTACTGTCCTGCCCACAATCTAGTTTCTTAAAGCCTAAAGCTCGACTCTAAAGTGATCAAGTCACAATCTTTCATCAATATTATGTTCCCTTGTCCATTATTCTATACATGTCCATGAGAACTCCCTTTGGTTGTTGAAAGGGTATTTTTTAAAATTCCCTCATTCCCTTGATTCCTCCTCCTATACAAGCTTGCATCTTTGCCATGGAGGAACCGGTGAAGTACCATTGTTAAATATATTTATCTAATGGTTTTTCATAGTCTTATGCATAGTCACCAAGTACGGGTACGGGTATTAAACGACAATGATACGTTCGGGAAGTACGGGTTTTAAATGGTAAAACACGGGAAAAGTACGGGGAATTAAAAATAATAATAAATAATTTAAAATATATATATATATATATATATAATCATTTAACTCATAATATAAGCTTACACAGTTGCAAAACGAAGGCAACCACACAAGATGTAAACCACACAAATGCAAATGATAAGGAGGAATACCCCTCCCCAATATGTACATAAACTGAGTAACTCATATACCCCTAGACATGAAGCTCCCAAAAGCATCACAAGGTGGTTTACGCGTTAAAAGAATTCAGCGTATGAAAAATGGGTGACTCTTGGGTGGTAGAATCGAAGCTAGTCTCTCCAAGTCCTAACTAAGGAGATAAACCAGACATTGAAGGGGAATAACCCAAGAGAGAGAGAGACTAATCATTGCCGGAGAGAAGTTCCACCGGAGAGCAGCCGAGTGAGAGACGAGAGAGTTGAGACTTGAGAGTTGAGACCAGAGCGAGAGACGAGGTATTGACGTTTTGCCCTAACACATCGTCTCGTAACTCTTAAAACATGTTTTAATTTTTTTTTTATTATTAAAAAAAGTTTTAAACGCGTATAAAACGGAGTGCGCGTTTAAAACGTATTTTAAAGTTTAAAACGGCAAACACGTTTAAAACGGCGACCCCCTATAAAAGTTTTAAACGCGTTTTAAATGGGTTTTAAACAGGTACTTTGTGACTATGGTCTTATGTGTTGTTGTTTTGATGGTTGTGTCATGTGTATTGGTATGTTATGTATCTGCATGAAAGTATCTAATGGATTTCACTGTGATTTGTGGGTAAGTTGAATTATATGTTTACCAAATTGATTAAGAAAGAGGATTCAATGGTTACTGCAATATATGTAATCGTATAATGAAGAATAACATAGGAGTGCCCTTTCATTGTTGAGTTGATTATGTAGAGAAGTGTGCCAATGAAGACTCTTCCTAGAAAAGACTAAAATTTGGAAGCAATATACTTCCGGTTAAAATATCACAAACTTTGGTGTGAAACAAACTCCAAGAGGAGTACGGGCTCATACTATTAGGAAAAAAAGAATCCATCAAGAAGCGGTTTGACGAATTCCCATTCTTTAGGGGTCTGCACCATGAAACTATTTGGGGCTCATAAAGGGACATGGCTTTCACCCAACACTCTTTTGTTGTTTTTGAGAAGTTGCTAACATGCTATTTACTTGTTGCTTGTGATGTGAAAGGTCCTGTCTCTCTAGTTATTTCTTTTAACTAAAGTTATAAGCCTGCTGCATCCATGTTCGTTCTTCTTAGCTTTCTGTGAGTATTTTGAAGATTACTAGTTGTAGTAGATTCCATAAGAAAAGGATCATGGAGTTTTCCATGTTGCAATTTTCTGTTTGTGGTTCTTGCTTATTCCAGAACTAAGTGGCCAAGATCTCTCTTCATCAGATATGTTGGAGAATATATCAAAGGGCAATCTTTTACTTAGTATATACCATAGCTGTCATCAGAATATCAATTTCTTACTATGGTAGTAGTAGGTTTTTCTGTTACCTTTTCTCTTTTGTCCCTATTGTCATAGTTGTATGTTCTGCGTCATATCTCTGTTGTGCTGGATTTCGAGTGCTGAACTCCTCTTGTGATAAATATTTTTTCTGGGCTGAACTCCTCTTGTGATAAATATTTCTTCTGGTGTAGTTCTGAGAAAGTTGACGATGGAGGCATCATTGAAAACTGAAGACATAGATGCACGACTGGAGACTGAGTGGACAGCAAAAAAGAAGAAGCAAGAAACAGAGAAAAGAGTTTCCTGAGTCTGAGGTGTTGGGTTGATTAGATTATTATTCCTTCTATATTTTTCTCCTTTTGCTTTTCTCCCTCCCCAGGATTATTCTGTTGCATGCAGGATGGAGACAGTTTTGGTAGTCTTGTGTTTTATTTAGGGCTAAAACGGCTTGTTTGTAGCGGATGCCATGTCACCAAACTGAATCATTTGTGTTTTTTCCATTGAAGTTTTGCTTCTTTTCTGTTGAGCGTGACTGCGAATTTTATCTTTTCTAATTTTATGACCAAATAGATTAAGACGTTAACTGGGTTGTTTCTACTCTTGTAAGTTCTAATCCTACATGGGTCCCTAGTTTCTTGTGCATTGCCTGGTTTGATTTAAAATCTTTTCGTCTTTGATGTTTGTGATTACTACATCCATACTAAGATGTTTGTGATTACTATTATCACTGTAAAATGGAATGTTCTTATCTCAAGTTTTCTTTCCTTTGTTTTTTCCTCCTAATAAACTATACCTTCTGGTTTTGCTAGTGGTATTTCCTTAATAAGAACCATCCTTGTACGTGAATTGGGCCTTTTCTCATTGTTGTAGCACTGGCATGAAAGTCGCATGCATGCCTTTAGGGGGTTAAAACCAACTTGTCAATAATCGCCTACTGGGTTTTAAGAGACCAACCCTAACAATTAAATTTTTTCCTGGTTCCCCTAGAGAATCATGCTCCACAATTGATAGTCCAGTCAAGTTGATTTTTGGCGAGATCTCGTCTGACATTCGTAGCACATATTCTGAGGGGTTCCGGGTAATGTGACCTAATGACCCCAACTACCAGAAGAACTACTTTCAGACGTCTAAAACAGGTGATTGTAAGTGACCTTCTCGTGTCTCCATTACGTCCTTGATATCCCTATCTACTGCATTAGACATAATTTCATTTTTTTATAGAATGAGGGCGTGAAGGCACGAGAAAAAGGTGAGAGCGACGAGCCCAATAGGAGGAGGGATACCATATGAAGCAATCTCGTCGTGTAATGTGCGGTTCTAACGAAAGTAGGCATTTTTATAAGGGCCTTTCTCTGTTCATCAATGCTCCTCACTGTCTTCACGCTCGCCTCAACTGTTAGTCTGTTACCTTTTATTTGTTGTTGTTGGTACAACCGTACAAGCCCAATTAGTACCCACACCGCTCAAAGTTCAATATAACGGCCATAAATTACCAGGTTGGAAGTTTTAAGATGGTAGGTCATGAAGTGAAACATATTCTACATCCACATTATTAATGTCTAATGGGCCCATCTCTCTCTCCACCAAATGAGTACATCCGAATGATCCGATGCACCCCCCGGGTGCTCCAGTACTAGGAGTAGCCCCCACGGGTGATTTGTTTCGAGTCCCTTGGTGAGGCGGTTGATATGCCCCCAACATACTAAGAGGGGTCAAAATGAGTTGGAGATTGTGGTAGTAGATCTCCTACTATGATAGTAAATCTCTGGTAGATCAAGACAAAGACAAATGATGGTCCAACATGTAAGAAAATTGATGAATCAGATGGCTACAATCATCTAGGTTGCCATGGCAGGTCTCCCTTAGAGGAGCCATAGCCTAAGCTCATCTTTTGATTTTCTTAAAACAATGATATTTTGGTCACTGGAGAATAGTTGTGGAATATCAGCCTAGAAAGAGCACCAATTAAATGATGTACCGTGTCGTTCAGCTCCTTTTAGTTTCAAACCAATTAAATTTCCAACTTTCATATATGCTTTACAGTTGAGAGTTGAAAATTTAAATACATCACTCCTTTATTTATTTCTCTCTTTCTTTACGTGCCCATTCATCAATTAGATCAAACCCACCACCTCTATAAGTTGCATATTACGGGGTTTCTCCAACCTTCCAACTTCCATGGATTCACTCCAAAAGTTCCTCTTCTCATCTCTTCTCCTCCTCGCTGCAGCTGTCAATGAAACACGAGCAGATGCCTTGGTCACAGGCACTGTCTTTTGTGACCAATGCAAAGAGGGGCAAAGGAGCGTCTTCGATTATCCCCTCAATGGTGAGACCCAATACTACCTTTCAATCATATATAATAGGCTCTTACTTGGCCCTAACAGTTTATAAAAAACAATAGGAACCAATTTTGTTTCAGGGTAATTTGAAATCTCTTTTTTCCCTATAATTTTTAAGGACTCTTAGAAATGTGGTTTCCCTTGTCACAATGTGTAAGTCTATCAAGAGCCATATCTTCGGTTATGTAATTCATGGGTTAGACATTTTGTAGGAGTGAAAGTTGTGGTGGCATGCACGGACAACAACGGACAGGTCTCAATGTGGAAGGGAGAGACGACAAATTGGTTGGGTAACTACGCAATGAGGTTCGATGGCAGCCCGGACTTGAGTGGTTGCTATGCCCAGGTTTCGGTTAGCGGAGAGGAGTCGACCGGCTGTGCTGCAGTGGCTGGGCCTGCTCAAGGCCTAAGACTTCTGTTTAAGATGTTTTATATGGAGATTTATGCAGTGGATTCATTGCTTTCTCAGCCTGCGCAGCCCATGGCCTCCTGTCCCGGATCCATACCCGAACCCGTAACCCCTCCCAATCCTCCAACAATCAGGTTTCCTCCAATACGACCATTGCCTCCGGTGCCCTTCTGGGAAGGTTCAGTCTGTCCGTACGAGTAAGTTGATTACAAAATGCACTTCTTTTCTTATAATGACGAGCATATCCTCACTTTCTAAAGAGTGACTTTTCCTTAGCTTTCTCTGATTACAAATAGTCTTTTGGAAAACACAAACTTTGTGACATTCGTAACCACCAAATTGGCCTCGGATTGTCTCTAAGCCCCTTGTCTGGAGCAACCATAGAATAGGAGACAAGTGGTGGAGAAGTCAAAATCATGGCCTCATGATTTTGACTTCTCCACACACTATATGACACATGGCAATAAGGAGTTGAGATAAAGGGGGAGAGATATCATGTGGGGAGAAGTCAAAATCATGGGGAGAAAATGAAACGACTTCTCCCCTTTTTAACACCACATGTCCCCTATTCTATGGTTGCCCGAGAGGGGCTTCTGGCTTCGCCAGAGACAAACCAAGGCCCACCAAATTGCATATGTAGAAGATGTGTGACTGGGGCTAGTAAAATCCGTAGTCTTAATACGATCCGGAGCTATGCTTCACCGCCTTGAAGCTGAGCTCCCCTTTTCTATAAAACTGATAGCAGACTGGCAGTTATATAATATGAGATAACAATACTGTCACTATATTTTTCCAGAAGGAAAATAATCACCTCCTCGGTCGGTGACGCGAGGAGGGGCGTCTCGGCTCTCATTTGCTTGCCATGTGTCAGTTCCCCTTCTAACCCCATTTAACTGTGGTTAAGATTCATCTATCCTTAGGGTTCACCCATTTATCTTTGGTTTTTAGAAAAAATAAATAAATTAACTAAAGGGTTAAAAAAAAACTAACCCAAGTTAATGGGAGTTGAAGGGTCGGCAATGTGAGATCGAGGAGGAATAGTCCCCTCCTCGGCCGACGAGGGGACTATTACTCTTTCCATAATTACATAACTATAACATTACATTGAAATGATGTAGGATCGTCTCTATAACCTCAGACATCCTCTCTTGCTAAAATGTCATGGTGACGTGTCTTATAACTTCCATATTCTTAAAATTTAGAAGTAATAGAGTCTAAGAAAGGAGGGAAAAATGTTAACATTAATTAAAAATGTCAAGCTATTTGAACACATGTTACCATGATATTTCAGCAAGAGAGAATGTCTCTGACTAAGGTAGAGATGATCCTAAGTCCATTGAAATGGGGAGCTCCGCTTCATGCGTGGAAGCATAGCTCCGCTCATATTTAAACACTTATAAATAAGGCTGTGATTTGCCAGGAACTGGACAATGCCGGAGTACATATGCCACTGGAAGGTGGTGGGGCCGGATACAAAAGTGGCAGTTGCGTTCGGGCTAATCGCGGCTAGGAGATACGGGACAGACATGTCACTAAAGGAAGGCCTTCAAGGGAGGGGAGACCTTTATATGACCCTCTTAAGGGAAGGGACAGCTGCACTTCTCAACTCTTACAACAGTCTTCAGTTTGTATACCCTACGCTTGTTGTTATCGAACGGATGAATTGGGCCTTATTGGGATCCCCTCAACAAGCTCTCCTGACTGCGCTGCTATTCAGTAGGGCTAATTCTGGCTTCGGCAATGTTCGCTGCAATCTCACCCCTTGCAAGTGATCACAACCTCCATCCCAAATTCCCAGACATTGGTGGTTAATTATACTATTATTATGTGGTTATACTCTTGTATTATTACGTGTTTATCTAGTTTGTTCTTTTTGTTTCAGTGTCCTGTTGATGGGGTTTGTCTTTTAAGATCTTCGATTTGTAATGGTCACACGGATTACACTTCCCAGTTCTTGGAAATTTTTTCAGCAGCAGACAAGCTTGGTGGTTATGTGGGTTAAAAGTAAGTGATCAAACCTAGGTCATAGGTGCCCTTGATTAAAAAATATATGTGCGGGCGAAAGAGGATGACAAATTTGTAATTATGATGAGAACGCTAAGTAATTTTACAAATTTAAATTTTCTCCATAATTACAAGAATGTCACTCAAAATTATCAATCCCTAGTCGAAAAAGGGTTAACCTCTCATAGCTGACCTTCTTAATCAGTGAATGTTGAGTAATACAATTTCCATTGTAAACTCTTGGGAAAAATCTAGGTGTTTTGGAAAATCTGGTTTTTGTAAATTTTGATTTAAAATATATGTGGGACTTACACAGGTTTTGAGGCGGGTTCAAGTGGATCCGTGTTCTCCTCTATGAGGAGATTAACGTGGTATATTTATTTGTTCAAAACGATAAAGTGGTGAATGAGAAATTAACTTCAAAGTGAGCCACTTGAACATGCGTTATAAGTTGAAGTATGGTATAAAATAATAATCCCACATCGGAAAATTATTGAAACCAAAGTTGGTTTATATACCATTACCTTGGAGTAAAGGGTGGACCATTGGGACACCCAAATTTTACAAACGGGTGAGCATCTATTCAAGTCCGAGTCTAGTCTGACTGGTTGGTTACTTGGGGTCGTGGGCCTTAAGCCCAAGCCCTTATACTTTTTATTTTTTGTTTGGGCTAAAGCCCATTCAACCTCAACAGAACCCAACAGAATTTTATCCAATAGTCATGTCTGTTCGGATTGAAATTTAAACCCAAAAGGCATGGCTTTTTAGACAGTCTCCTTAGCCTATTATTTAAGGTTTTTCAGTTGCATTTTCTGAAGTACGAAATTATTCATCTGCTTCTTAGTTTTTCCTATCATCTTTCTGCATACAGTCGTGAGTCTGCATTCAGGAGAGAGTCCTTCACACCTTGAGTTCATCGTGTCTTGAGGTTTCTAGTGGTAATACCAGGGACGCAATTGTTGTATCTTGGGAGACGAATTGTTATAGATCGTGACCACCATTGCGGGGCAATATTGTCTTAAAGACATTGAATCAAATGCAAGCCTCAGTCAATAAAGTGCACTATCTTTTATATTTTTGTTTTAATTGTTTGCTTGTTCTGTAATTTGCATCTATTAATTATAACATACATATATAATAAGAAATAATTCCAACATAAACTTAATCAATTGACGTAGGTGTTTACATGGGATTGCTTATTAGATAGATTAAAGAGATTACAAGCAAATATAAAGGGGGGGGATATAAAACCAAAACTCCTAAACTAATACAAATTACATAATGCCAAGTTTTTTTTTTGGTAAACTCAAATAACAGAAGGTGATTACTGAAGGCAAGAAAAGAAACACACACGCACACCATACATGCAGACACACACGACACACATACAGACCACACACGTAACCCATATGAACTTCACCCAAGAGCTTCCCAAAACGGGTACCATGATGCCAAGTTTATCAAAACAAAAATAATCCATTCTTAACATTCTTTTTCCTGAGCTGAGCTAGAGATTTCCTCACTAAAATTAAAAAAAAAACTTTGGATGAGGTAAGCATTATTAGTTAGCCAATCTGCAGCATCAGATTCTATATAATTGTGACGAATATTATAATTGATGCAGAACATGAAATCGCTAAAAAGACACCTCTAATCCATTGCACATTTGCACTTGCATTGAATGTTAAGATCTTGTACCACGCTAGGCCCGACCGCTCACACCTGACCTTGTAACCAAACGCCAACTTAGATCACTGAGAAGTGAGAAAGCTTTTCTCTTCTCGAGGTAGTGCGGGTCAAAGTTCTGTAGCATTTGCCATCTTTCTGTTTTTCGTTGGCTAGGAGCTTGCCTCGACCCAAAACAATTCACATGCTTTTTTTTTTTTTTTTAATGAAGTAATTCACATGCTTTACCAATAATAAAACATTCAAATTAAATTTAAAATTCACATAACAAGTTAACAACGCATCACATTCACATGACATTGTATTTATTTTTTGTTTCCGAAAATATCTATTTTATCCTTCAAGCAAGTCTTTTTTTTAATTAAAAAGTTGAACCAAAACCCCATCTTCTTTATGCTATTAATGAGAGGTTTTCACTAACATTCTTGTTATTCATTTTTGTGGGATCTCACTAATTTCCTTTCATTCATAGTTGATTCGTTTCGTTTTGGTCGAGGTAAGCATCATTCCTAAGAGGCGATTGTGAAAAAGTTGTTGTGGTTGTAGGCATCTTAATAAGGTTGTTAAGCTTCCCATTTGTAAAGTAACTCCCATGTGATTTTCATTATTTTTATCCAATAAAGAATATTTGATTCAACCATATGCACGCCTTAAATTTTTATTTTTTTTTAACAAGGGTATCCGACTTGACCTTGACCTTGCCCTTGAGATAGGGTTAGGGCTCAATCAATTCAAGCCCTTGAAGAGCTAGGGTTCAATCAATTTAAGCGCCCTTGAAATGTTAGGTCAGGTGTCAAGACCTTAATTCTTTCACCTGATTTAGATCATGTGACACTCGTGTTAGAGTCTGTCCTAGACGAGTCATCCATACACTCAAACTTAGTAGGAGAGAAGTAGGAATACAATTTGGGAAGTAGAAAGTATTGTATTGCTCAAGGTAGCTTACAACACTAGATTCTTGTGAGAATTGATTAGATATCTACAAAGGAGGAGCCATCCCCCTTTATATAGCCTTCATGGGAAGGTTCTAGATTCTAGAACATTCCCACCTCCTTTCCTAATAATGCTCTAGAAAAGGTAGAACTCTCTACCACCCCTGTATCTAGAATCCTTTACATTCTAGATTATTCTACTATCTCCCTTCCTAGTTAGCTTCTACACCCTTCTTCCACACCCTTCTTAGGAAGCTTCTAGAGGAGCTTTGAAACAATTCTTCTTAAGAATCTTCTAGAAATCCTACTAGCATATGCACAAACTTGCCATTATAAAATGCTAGGTGGTTGAGTTGTGATACGGGGTTAGGGTATTGCCCTTACAAGTAAGGGCTTGATTAGGGCTGATCTCTGCCCTAACCTACCTTAACACTAACCCCTTAAAATCTTAGTCATAACCTCTTGAATCCTTAACGCAAAGCACCGAATTGACTAATTCTTTAACCCTCAATGTGATTATTCCTAACTCTTTGATTATAGTTTTAATTTGTTGTCATGATAGGTTATTTTTCATTTAGTTTTATAAGTATACTTGTTTTACTTGGTTTTATTTTATTTTAAATAATTTTAATTGATAATATGTTAGATTCTCTTCATCTTGAATAAAAAAATTGGCTTTCCTTCTTACCTTGTCCTAACCCTTGAGGACAAGTTTTGGTACCTAGTCAATTTATGCTCTTAAAAGGATTAGGGTAGGATTAGGGTTGACCTATCCTTCCATAGCCCTAATTATATGGGTTAATAAGATTATAACACAAAAGTCAAGGCCACTCTTATTTCCCTTAGGAAAATAGTCATCTCCTCTGTTGGTGACGCGAGGAGGGGCATCTCGGCTCCTATTTTCTTGTCATGTGTCTCTCTTTTAACTCCATTTAACTATGGTTAAGATTCATCCACCCTTACCCTTAGTTTTTTGAAAAATAATGTAAAAAAAAGTAACTTAAATGTTAAAAAAACTATCCCAAGTTAATGGGAGTTGACGGGTCGGCTATGTGAGAGCCAAAAGAACAGTCCCCTCCTCGGCGAAGAGGGGAGTCCGGGGACTATTGCTCTTTCCCTTAAAAAAAGTCACTTCAAAGGCAGAAGTGTCTTATCCTTAATTTCCAAGAAAACTCAAATCAGTCTCCCTTCAATGGCGATCCATAATCCACTCTCCCTTCTTTTACTACTTCTATCGTCATCAATGTTCATCTCCGGGTTATGCAAAAGCATCAGCGAGCTGGTGTTCTCGATCAAAGAAACCACTACCAACGACATCCAGTTGGCCTTCAAGGAAAACAGGGTCACCTCAAGATAGCTCGTAGAGTTGTACCTCCAAGAGATTGAAACCCTGAATCTTCTGCTTCGAGCAGTAATAGAGGTGAATCCAGGGAAAGATATCAGATGAGGAGAAGTCAAAATCATAGGGACAAAATGAAATAACTTCCCCCATAAATTATAACCAGGTGTCCAATGTTTTGCAGATGCCCAAGTGCCCAGTTCGGGCAGCCGCCAGAGCTAACTTTTGCCTTCCAACATTGTGGCGCTGTCCTACCACATGACATGTTTTAGGGCTAGTCAATTTAGGCCCTTTGAAGGACCAGGCAGGGTTTGGGTATTGTCTTTATAAGTAAGGGCAGGATTAGGGTTAACCTTGCCCTTTGGTAGTCCTAATTGTATGGGTTAATAAGATTACAAACAAAAGAGGGTTGACCTTGCCCTTTGATAGTCCTAATTGTATGGGTCAATAAGATTATAAACAAAAGAGTCTTAAATCAAATCTTTTTCTTATTATTAAGGCATTACTAGTTGTGAGGGCACGTGCAATTGTAGAAAAAGGGCCTTAAGGAAACTTGGCAGCAATGATTGAGAAAAGAGGATAAATTTAGAACAATTTTTAATAATTATTCAAAAATGAGAACATCTTCCTAATTTATTCTATTTATTCCACATTTCTAATTTTGAATTACATCCAGTACCAAAAAAAAAGAATTACATCCATGGGATAATCACCCTTAGTGGCCCAAAAACACAAGAAATTACTCTACCAAAATCATAGGAAGGGAACAAAATGAACTATTTACCACAAGATACAGTTCCATAGAATGGACTGCAACAAACAATTTACATGTTTTTACCACTACATATGATTATGGTGCCACCCATTATAACCACAAAGACAAACTCTTGTTGAGCATTTGAAACAAGAAAACTCTCTGCATTTTGAATATGAAGAACAAATATTGTTAGAAATAATACTTATGACCAACATAAAGAATCCCCACAAAACCTAGCTAAAAATGTAGTAGATTCTTTTCAATAAAAAAAAATGTAGTACAAAGTTTCATTTTAATAATCTGTCATCAACTAAATAATTCAATCTCAATTATACATGGTACTAATTTCAGATGTGGAGATAGTGAACATTCAAATTGCTCACACACGTGCAAGGCACATGCAGGTCTAGCTTTGAACATGAATTTTTCTTAACAAAAATATGGTAAAAAAGTTCTTTTTAATAATTTGTCCTCAAATAAATCATCCAATCTCAATTTTTCCACATCTAGAACCAAATTTTAAATAAATCATCCAATCTCAATTTCTCCACATCTAGAACCAAATTTGTCGCTAAATTTTAGCTTGGTTAGAATAACATTCAAAGTGCTCATTTGCAAATATAGAACCAAATATGGAACTAACATACAAGGTTCCTGAGCCTTGTTGGCCAATGATTAAATATGAATATACCTTCCTCCCAAATTCTTGCTCCCAATTCCTAATCCACACAAGTAAATTATAAAATTACAAAAAAATAAATTATTATTGGAAGAAGAAGAAAAAAAATGTCAGGTAATTTAAATTTTCATTAAAAGAGATATACCATGTGTGTCCCATCTAAAATTTCAAATTTAATCATTGTCTACATGATGCTTAGTAACAATCTTCTATATAATTTAGAAAAAAAAAAAAAACTAAAGTAACGTAAAGTAAATAAAAAACAAGATGAGAATACACTTACGAAACTTCAAATCCATTCCATGGCAAAAGCATATCATTTGAGATGGAACATGAACTGGTTCAACACCTGTTAGAGAAGAAAGCAGAAAATTTTAGGGGCAGAAATGCAAGGCACGTGCAGGATTGTGTTTTAATTTAAATTTTTTTTAAAATCGTAGCAAACCAAAATGCAACCAACATACTACTAAAACTCTCCCTGGCATTAAAATAAGTATAAAATCCAGGGTTGAGTGATGAGTGGAAGGAATAAGACAGAACTTGAAACCCCCTAAACTTTAATCGAAAGCTCATAGGGAGGAGGAGGAGCTTACCGGAGGGCAAGAACAGGCGGTTGGAGCAAGAAGATTGTACCAGAGGAGCCATAGGGATGCGGCGTTGAACCTCCCAACCGATATACGATAACCGTTATAGAGAGGAGAGTGGGAAGCATAGCATCTGGAATGGAATTCGTTCAGTAAGAGGGAAGTAAAAAATCTTGAAGGGATATGGATATGAATGAAATTAAGAAAAAAGATGTCAGACGAAATTTTAAATATAAGGGCAAAACAAGCCTCTTTTATAATGGTTATATATTTTATAGATTTTGTTACATATATAGATATTAATATATATATATATATATATATATATATAACATAATACATATAATAGTTATAGTAACAAGCTTATTTATATGCAATTTAAAAATGGAATAAATACAATGTATAAACAATTTAAAAATCAGAAGACAATGGTACCAGATGACCCTTGTAAAAATATATCATTGACATCATAAATTTATCTCGGACGATTGACCGGATATGCAGCACTTGATTGTTAGTTAGTCTGATATCAAATCATCGCCTTAATGTATAAGAAAATGAAAAAGACGAAGCTTCCAAAATGAGCACTGAAAATATTTCTCCCAGATGATCATATACGATTGTGGGGTTGAACATCCCAAACCTAAACAATAAACACACAAAATGTATCAAATACAGTTTATAACTATGTAGCATTGTGCACATCACAACACAAAAATCAAGTAAATCTTTGTGGATTCTCAAAAATAGGCTAGACAGTATGTAAATGCATAATACAATGTGCTGCAGAAGGTTATGCAACTTCAAACCAACAACTAAAAGATATTTGTAAAAACAAAGAGCTTATAAAATAGAATGAGGATGAATTGTTAGAAAATGTCTGTAGAAGTTTGATAACATGATGATTAAACAAGTGCTCACTACGGGAGATAAGGGGCAGTGTTTGAACTTCATAGGGTTATGTTAAACGGAATTGATAGTTAGAGCACAAGTTGATTATGGATGAAGTAGCAACATGAACAGGAGATCCTGGCTATTGAGAGAATTGCTTAAAGGACTCATTGTGACACATGTTTTTTGAAGACCAAAAAATCAAACATTGATAACCATACCAGAAAATATCGAACCCATGTCAGGAAGTTCCTAATCAGTTATAAGCTACACCTCAAAAATCTTAGAGCATATGGACCTTAGATGCCAATGATACCTCTAACCTCAAGTAACATAGTAAAATAGAGTCTAATATAACTCCAGTGATAAGTCATCTAATAGTATCAACAACATTTATTCTACTTTAAATCTAACTAACATGTTAGGAAAGCTTTATACCCCAATTTTGGCAAAAATTCTTTGCCACCAAGGCTAAGATATGTTATCAATGTTATTGCATATGTTTGCCTACAACAAGTCATGACTCATGAGCATCTCACTTTTATTGGATCCGAGTGAATTTCACATCTGAAAAACTCTCACATGTAGAAACAGGAAAAAACAGAGACCCAATTACCATTGTAAGTATTTCAGTTAGTTAAAGGCTTGCATATGTGCTGCTTTCTCCTTGCAAAATTTCTCATGAGCTACTTGGAACTTGACAGAAAATAAAGCTGAATTCCTAGCAATCTAGTTAAAGAATTAGTCCCTTAATTCTCAATGCACCTCTTTTGACCTCTTTGAAAGTGACTATACAAAACTCAGTCTGTCATTGAAGAAAAAAATACTATTAAACATTGTTTTTATTAATTAGTAAACATCAAGTACTAAAGCTGAATTCCTAGCAATCTAGTTAAAGAATTAGTCCCTTAATTCTTGATGCACCTCTTTTGACCTCTTTGAAAGTGACTTTACAAAACTCAGCATGTCAGTGAAGGAAAAAATATTGTTAAACATTGTTTTTATTAATGCATGTAAGAAACAATATAGAACAACTGGGAAACTTGATAGAAATATTGGAGCCGATTCAAATGGCGAGAAAACATATCTCAAGTTTTGACTTAGCATCATCTAGCATAGATTCGACCTCCAGACCTACATTGTGGCAAAGTCACCTTAAGTAGTCATAAATCATAATAAATCAACAATTCCACAACAAATGAGATCAGAAATATTATGTTTAATCCATAATTCTCTTCAGGAAAGTTTTGATTTTATCGTCAAACTGAACAAAGACTGAAATCAAGTTGTAATCATAATGGAATCACAGACTCTATTTGAAGGAAGGAAAGCATAGAAATCAATCTAAAGGGTTATTTGTTCCCTCCAATTAATAATGAAGCATAATGAATTGAAAAGAAGTGATAAAAGACTAAAATCATACTTGGATAATTTTAAACTTTGAAACTAAAATAAAGGAATGCAAACATGAAATTTAAGAGGACAATTACTAAAAAAGTTAGTGCTACCATGAACTTTGATTCGGCAAGGCACGTGGAAATTAATCCCCATTTCCCCAAGCCCTTAAATAAACAAGTTGAACTTAATTAATCAAACCCTAAATAAACCCAAAAAGCTGAATTCAATTAATCCCCAAATCGCCAAATAAATCGAAGAACCTTAAGCTTCAAGGTGTTTGCGGCTCAGAAGAATAGAAAAGACATACCAAGTCGCTTTCAAATTCGCAGCTATTAACAACCAATAACCAGTAGTGCAAAAAACCAAAGCATTCTTCGAACCTAGCATACGGATTATGGGAGAAGCCACTAAAGAGAAAAATGAGGACCATGGGAGAAGCCACTAAAGAGAAAAATGAGAAGAGATACAGTATACCCAGTGAAGTAGTACCCAAATTATCCTCCTGAACAGAGAACATAAATGGAAATGGAAATTAAAAGCCAGCCAAAACGTAGTATTTGATATCACAACAGCCATAAAAGTGAACTATTGAAATGGAAACTCACCTTGTTCATTGTACTCTCCAAATTCTGAGCTACTCTGTAAGCCAGAAATACCAATAAGAGCGAAAAGCTAAGAAGAAGAGGAATAAGAACAGAAAAATGGCACTATGTGAAAAAGAGAACAAACTCAATTGTCATAGATACATCAGTCCCTTCACTAACAAAAATGCAGATAGGGCCTCATACTTGATAGATGATGAGTCTTGTCCTCAAATATAGCAGGGATGGTCCAACACATATCTCCAATTCAACAAGTCTAAGCTAGACTACCTCTTGGAATGATGTATAGATTAAAAATCAGGCCAACAGTTCAACTATCATATAAATAACAGTGAGACATTACAATAACAACAATATTTACTAATAAAAAGAAATAACAAAGATTAATAAAAATTAAGGTGTTCATTCTAGTGTTATACCAGAGTAGGATTTGTATTGGTTACAAGGGAGATAAAACCTTAATGAGTTAATGGGCTTAGGTTTATGTTTTAGGATTTATTTTCAAAACTCCAAAACTTAGAAAAATCTAGAAAATTCGAAAGTTCAATCCACTCTAGGGTATCCAAACCCTGTAGGTGAAATGTCCTTCTCCAATTGACAAGCAGCAAAGAGAATAAGATCCAAAAACTACTGTAAGTTAATCAATAGTAAAAAATTACAAACAATCAATTAATCTCTGGAATTAGTAACCAACTGCTCAAAATTCAATTTTCAAACTCCAACAACATCAACACTACCACTCATAGCAATGAATGGGGCTTATATAGACCTCTAAATAACTCCTAAGTAGATACTATCATTGATTAGTAATATAGAAAGAGAAACACAAACATTAAAGAAGTGAAAGCTTACATATCATAACCTAAGAAACATAGATCACTAAAAAAAATGGGGGGCTGTCATCAAAGGGTAGTAGATTGAACAGAGTAATTTGTCCTTTCAAACGGATTCTAATTTGAAAGATAGATGGATGAACATACTTATTGCAAAAAACACAAAATATAAGAACCAATGAGGGGATATGTAGGGTTCACAATGAGAAATAGCAAAAATGGCCCTAAATTGCATAAAAGCACTTTGTCTTGTGAATTCCTTCTATTTAGTTAATCTTAATAAAAGACCTCAGTGCATTACTCCATAAACTACTTGAAAACAAACGAATGGTGAAGATGAAACAAGAACAAAGCTTATGCGGGCCATGACGATCGAGCCGGGGTCAGGGACAGCGCAATCAGCCTTGTGACCAGTGACCTCAACCGTTGGTCTCTGTGGGATATTTAGACAAATAGAAAAATAGAATCATGCATAAAATGGAAAATGAGTTAAAACCCTAAATACTAAAACCTAGAATTAGACAAAATGAGTCGAGAGAGCCGGGATAGAGATGAAATACAATTGTGCCCTAACATGAATTTGCAATCTACAATCGACGGATGGTGTCGGACGAAAAAAAAAAAAAGTTATTAACCGTCGTTTGCTGCGAAATAGACGTCGAATATTAACAAAGGCTTAGACCCTTTTTTTAAACTCTACCGGCAAGGTGGAAAATGGCACTTACCAGCGAGGAAAAAAAGGGCACTTACTGGCGAGAGTTGCGACAAGACCAAGCGGCGCGAGTAGCGGCAGAACCAAGTTGGCAGCAAGGAGCGGGAGCAGTGGGACGAGCAATAGAGAGAGGAGAAGGCGGTGGAAGATCTGAGAATGATCACCGGGTCGGTCAGAACGGGGAAGCACATCAAATGGGAAGAAGAACATTCTAGAATGCATTATACCATATCACCATCGAATCTAATCTAATCTAAAGGATACAAATGGAATTAAGAAGAAAGGTCTCAGACGAAATTTTAAAATAAGAGGTAAAATAAGCCTCTTTTTAAGGGTTAATAGATTTATGATTTTTGCACGGGAGCTATTTTTAATTTACAGTGACAACCCATTACGCTAGTAATCAATGAATTCAAGGAAACAACAAATGGAACCAAATCATCTACGGTTATAACTAGATTATGGGAAATCCAGTTATGCCCCTAGTCACCACGTGTCCCTTTTGACACCCTTAACTATAATTAAGATTCACCCACTTTTAAGGGTTCACCCACCTATCTTCGATTTTTAGAAAAAAAATATTAAAAATATTGACACCCCTTAACTGTGGCTAAAAACCAAGGGTGATTGAACCTTAGAGGTGGGTGAATCTTAATAAAAGTTAAGGAGTGTCAAAAGGGCCACGTGGTGACCTCACAACATATCCGATTCCCATAACTGTAGCTGATTTGGTTTCACAACAACTAAATACAACCCTTACCCACACACAATCCACCCCTCCCACAAAAAAAAAAAATTAATTGTAAAAATAAAAAAGTTTAATTGAAAAGTCAAGGGCCATTCTTGACTTCCTCGAAATCCTAGAGCTATGGGTGCCAAATCATCTCCAGTGATAACCGGATGTGGCACATCCGGTTAACACCCCTAGAGGTCGCCACGTGTCTCATTTGACACCCCTTAACCGTGGGTAAGGTTCACCCACCCCTAGGGTTCACCAACCTATTTTTGGTTTTTTTTTTTAATATTAAAAACAGTTTTTTAATTTTAAAAATAGAATTAATATTTTAAAAAAAAAAACCAAAAATAGTTGGGTGAACCCTAGGGGTGGGTGAACCTTACCCACGGTTGAGGGGTGTCAAAGGAGACACGTGGAGACCTCTAGGGGTGATAACCGGATGTACCACATCCGGTTATCACCGGAGAGGATTTGCACCCGGTAGGCAAAGGATAAAAAATTAAAAACCCCCCAAGTCGCTGCAAAGGCAGATCTTGAAGTTTCTTATCCTTATTTTCCAAGAAAACTCAATCAGACTCCCTTCAATGGCGATCCATAATCCACTTTCCCTTCTTTTACTACTCCTATCATCATCAATGTTCATTTCCGGGTTATGCAACAGAAACAGCAACACCAATAGCAATAGCATCAGCGAGCAGGTGTTCTCGATCAAAGAAGCCACCATCAACGACATCCAGTTGGCCTTCAAGGAAAACAGGGTCACCTCAAGACAACTGGTAGAGTTGTACCTCCAAGAGATTGAAACCCTCAATCTTCTGCTCCGAGCAGTAATAGAAGTGAACCCAGACGCGCTAGATCAAGCCGACAAGGCCGACAGAAAGAGGAAGAGGAGGGGTAAGAACAAGGGACCTTTAGGAGGGCTGCAGGGGATCCCAATACTGCTAAAGGATACCATAGCAACCAAAGACAAACTGAACACGACAGCTGGGTCGTTCGCGTTACTCGGATCGGTGGTCCCTCGCGATGCAGGCGTGGTAAAGAAGTTAAGAAGATCAGGGGCGGTGATCTTGGGGAAGGCCAGCCTCAGTGAGTGGTACCACTTTCGCTCCTTAAATATTCCCGACGGCTGGAGTGCAAGAGGCGGACAGGGTAAGGTGAGTTCCTCTTTTTCTTGTTTAGATATGACTTATGAGCAGAGTCCCTTTTCTCAAAGCTCCGTGGTGGGATAGGATTTGGTCTGCCATTTAACTGCCCTTCAAACTCAGGTTATAAATTTTTACCTCCCATGGTTAAATTTTTTTAAAGGTTACATGGTTGAACCTTAATTAGTTTTATGAGGAGTGCTAGCACCAGATGTACTCAATCACTTTTTTTCCACAGACAGTGTGGGTGGAAACATGGGTGTTGCTACCGAAGATGGCCTAACACCTGTTGCCACCAACATGCGGCTGGGGTTTGCATTTCTGTTAATATATAATGAAATAATAAACATATTAAGGTAGGTGCTTTTGTTTTTTGGTTAAAGGAAATACAACACTCAAACACACATGATTAGACCTAAGGTTACCGTTAAGGTATCATAAGGATAAACTCATTCAAACATTTTAAAACAGTCTAACGGATGGAGAGTTGTTGACCCTTATTAATCCCTGCGAAGTCGAGTACCCAAGCAATGTGGGACTAATAAGGGGATAGGATCACCCAGTAGGTGATTTTGTAAGTAAGTGTATTTTTAACAAGACAATTTTTTAATTAAAAAAAAAAAAGGTGGATGAGCGGTTGTTACTGTTAGGTGGATGAGCCTCGCATCATCACAAGATGGGCTAGAGTAAAACGGGTGGGCCTCGAGAAATGTTCTCCCTTGAACCCAATTCCTTTCGAGATTGGATCAATTGTGAGTAAACTCTCCCTTAACATGTCTCTCATCTAACCCCTATTAACTGCAATAAGAATCAGTAACCCCTGGGATTTTACAATATAAGCTTGGTTTTTTAACATTAACAGTATGGTAACAGAGTCAAGTTTTTTTAAATGTTCTTTTCTAAAACCAATGTTATAATGTTGGACCCCAAAGTTTAGTGAGTCGTAGCTACAATTACTAAGGGTTAAAAGGGACATGTGTGTTGGCCTTGTGGCGGGATTGAACTCAGAAGAGTTCAACTACAATTGATTGATCAAGTCTTGTTCCTTTAGTGGGTAAAGGACTGTAAAATTATAATATAGGATTAGGTAAATTACACAGACCTTCTAAGGTTTTGCAAAATAACATAAACCTCCCATCTTGTTTATGAAATTACATTACCCTCCCGTGAAATTTGGCAAAATTGCATAAAGTTCCTCTCTTGTTTTTAAAATTAAACTGACTTCCCATCTTGTTCTTGAAATTACACTGTCATTCCCTATCAGGCTAGTCAAGTTGACGCCGTTAATGAGGAATGTTCTTTTTATGTGCTGAAAACGTGCAGAATCCATATACTCTAACCGGGAATCCATGCGGGTCGAGCAGCGGATCAGCAATAGCAGTAGCGGCAAATATGGTGGCAGTGTCGCTGGGTACAGAGACGGACGGTTCGATCATTTGCCCAGCAAGTTATAACTCGGTTGTGGGCATAAAACCCACCGTGGGGCTCACCAGCCGAGCCGGGGTCGTTCCTATTTCTCCCAGACAGGATACCATTGGGTAAGCTAATGATACTAGTCTAGGAAGCACGAATACGGATACAGGATACGGGTACGATACGATACGGATATGGCGATACGACAAAACCTAAAAAAATAGGATACGGGTACGACTAGGATATGTCTGTAATTTAAAAAAATAATAATAATACTATATTTTGTATTATAATTACAAAATAATTTATTGGTTAAGTTCTGTTTATGTATAAAAAAATACCATGTCCATGCAAAAGCAAAAGAAATAGGATCATCTCACCATTCACTAAGCAAAAAAGAAAGTCATCCTATCATCCCACAAACAAAATATAAAGAAGACCATGTTCATGTAAAAACAAAAGAGATAGGGTCACACTCATGGGTCTCCAAAAAAATAAATAATAAAAAAATAATAATATTGATGGCCGTATCCTGACGTATCCATGCCGTATCGGAGCCGTATCCGAATTAAAAAAACATATTTTTAATTAATAGGATACGTCTCAGCCGTATCTTATACGTATCACACCGTATCAGAGGCGTATCTGTATCTGATACGTATCAGATACGGGTACGAAGCCCATTTTGAAGTATCCGTGCTTCCTAGATACTAGTTTATTGAAATCAATTTGGACATCGTGAAGCTGGTTGGAGAAGTCATTTCATGGACCCCATGATTTTGACTTCACCGGTCATTATTTGGCGCATGGTGATAAAATGGTGACATAAATAGGGAAAGATATCATGTGGGGGAAGTCAAACTCAGGGGAGAAAATGAAATGACTTCTTCATTTTTTGTCACATGGTACTTGATGTATGGAGGCCCGAAAGCACTTTTCTGACATGGGTCCGAGAGAATCCGAAGCCTAAATTGATGATGTTTTTGGGTTTCTGACCATGACGGTGGGGGACAGGCCAATCTGCAGGACAGTGTCCGATGCGGTTTATGTACTTGATGCCATCGTGGGTTTTGATCCTAGAGATGGTAAAGCAACGAGAGCAGCATCAAAGTTCATACCGGTGGGTGGTTATACCCCTTTTCTCAAAGAGGAAGGGCTCAAAGGGAAGAGACTTGGCATCGTTGGGAATCTCAATTTTGATTTTGTAAATGGCTCGATCAGCTTTCATACTTTGGAGCTGCATCTCATCACGATGAGGTAATAAAAACCTGTTTTACTATTTTATATTTGAGGAATGCTAGTCCTACTCTCGGTCAACCTATATTTTCACCCTTAACCAACCACCAATCTACTTTTTGGTGAAAAAGTGCAAGTAGAGAAGTGATTGGTTATGGGTAAGAGTAAGGTTTAACTGAACTCATGTCGTGGTTTCAATGATTGTCTAAATCAATTGGAGGTGTTTGATTTGAAGAGCAGAGGAATGAGATTTACATGGTCCAACAGATCGGTAGGATTGACTCGAATACAGGCTAAACTTGACAGAGTACTCATTAACAGGAAATGGTTTGATTATTTTGAAGCATCTGAGGCAGTGTTTGAATTTCCGGGTAACTCTGATCACTCTCCAGCAGTAGTATCACTGACTATCTTGAGTCCAAGTGGTAAGCGACCCTTCAAATTCTTTAATTATTGGACAGAGCAACGTGACTTCAGAGAATTAATTGACAGTGAATGGAAAATTCACGTGGAAGGGAACCCGATGTCTCGTTTGACTCAAAAACTTAAACATATTAAGTCTTGCCTCAAGAGATGGAGTGCCTCGCAATTCTTGAATATTCACGAGAAAGTCTCTGACGCGAAGAGTAGGCTGGACAGAAGTCATACTGCCGTTCAAGATAACCCCATGACCCCCGATTTGGCTTTAAAAGAAAGGGAATGCTTGGCCAATTACTCTATGCTTGCTAGATGTGAAGAAGCTGAACTTCGTCAAAAGGCTAGAGTGAAATGGTTAAGCCTTGGCGATAGAAATACCTCTTACTTCCACAGTAACTTGGCATCCAGAAGATCCTTCAATAGAATCCTCTCAATCACTGATCACAATAATGTTGTTATTACAGACGAGGAACAGATAAAGTCGGAGGCTATTTTATTCTTCAAAGTTCTTCTCAATCCTCCTGGTGATAAACCTTCTATGGAGAACTTCATTAGCTCTTTTAAGAGTTTAGACTCATCCCAACAGAATTTGCTAAACAGAGATGTTGAGGTTGAAGAGATTAAAACTGCCATGTTTGACATAGATGAAGACCGTGCTCCGGGGCCCGACGGATTCTCTTCTCATTTTTTTAAACATTGTTGGGCAATAGTCGGGGGTGATGTGATCAAAGCAGTCCTTTCATTTTTCAGATCTGGCAAGATGCTTCGGGAGCTTAATGCGACATTGATAACACTAATTCCCAAGACCTCGAATCCTAATTCGTTTGCAGATTTTAGGCCCATCTCACTTTGCAATGTGTTATACAAATGCATTTCTAAGATTCTAGCCAATAGAATTCTTGGAGTTATTCCGGAATTGGTCAGCCCAAATCACTCAGCTTTTGTGCCTGGGAGAAAGATAGCGGATAACATCCTTCTAACTCACGAAATTGTGAGGAACTATCATCGTGACAGTGGTCCACCAAGGTGTGCCATCAAAATAGATTTGAAGAAAGCTTATGATACGGTGCAATGGGAATTTGTTCTAAAGGTGATGAGTAATATGGGTTTCCCAAGCAGATTTCTAGGATGGATTTGGAGCTGTATCTCTACTCCGAAATTCTCTATTAACATTAACGGATCGCCGGTGGGGTTTTTTGAAAGTGCGAGAGGGTTGAGGCAAGGAGATCCACTATCGCCCTCATTGTTTGTTTTAGCTATGGAAAGCCTCTCTATGCAACTAAACCAGGCAGTATCCTTGGGCACCATTTCCCCTCATGCTAGGTGTGTGGGCCCTTTAATTTCTCACTTGTGTTTTGCAGATGACTTGTTCGTCTTTATTAAAGCGGAGGAACGCTCAGCTTTTTCTCTTTCTGTAATCTTGGAGGACTTCTCTAACTTCTCCGGGCTGAAACCAAATATTGAGAAATCTCAGATCTTTTTTGCGGGTACCTCTTCTAGCTTGTCGCAAAAAATTAAAAACATTCTAAACTTCAAGATTGGCATACTCCCAGTTAACTATTTAGGGATTCCCCTCACGTCTGGTAAACTTTCGGCAGCCCATTGTCAGCCTCTAGTAGACAAATTCTCAAGGAAAGTGCAAGCTTGGAGGGGAAGATTACTCTCGTATGCAGGTCGAGCAGAGCTTATCAGGTCGGTGCTACTCAGTGCCCAAATATACTGGACTAGTTGTTTCATGCTTCCGAAGACAATCATGAAGAGCTTAGAACAGATTTGTTACCGTTTTCTTTGGTCTGGGGGTTTGGAGGGCCACAAAGTGACTCCTATATGTTGGGAACGTGTGTGTAAGCCTAAAGAAGAAGGTGGTTTCGCTATCCGAAGACTTAAAGAGTGGAATATTGCTGCATTACTTCGATTGACATGGGAAGTTGCGTCTAGAAAACGCAGCTTGTGGGTGGATTGGGTGTTTGGTAATCTGTTAAAAAGAAAACATTTCTGGACCATCAAAGTCCCAGCTAACTGTTCGTGGGCATGGCGTAAGATCTTGCAAAGTCGTGATGTAGCTAAAGGTTTTATTACTCACATTATTGGTGATGGATGTAAAACCTCTCTTTGGTTTGACCCTTGGCACCCAAAGGGTATTCTCCATGATATTTATGGGATGAGACTACATTTTGGATTGCCGTGTGCAGCGAAGGTTTCTTCTCTTATTAGGGAAGGTGAATGGCATCCGCCTGTGTCAAGATCTGCAGCTCTCTCTGAGGTATGGGCAGCGCTCCCTCCTAAACAACCTTAGTCGCAAATGGAAGACGATAAGGTCATTTGGAAACCTGATGTGACTGGTCTCTTTTCTCTCAAGTCTGCTTGGAATGCTATAAGAGAAGTGAAGCAGCGAGTATTATGGGGCAAACTTTGTTGGTTCAACATGAATATTCCTAGGCACAGTTTGATAGCGTGGCTAATTTGGTCAGAAGCTCTCCAAACTCAAGACATCCTGTTACGCCATAATATCCTGAATTCCTCACGGTGTGTCTTTTGTTGGTCAGCTCCTGAAGGGCTAGATCATTTGTTTTTCGATTGTCATTTCTGTCGGAAAGTTTGGAGAGCCACTCTTGATTGGTGTGGCTTGGGAAACCATAGGATTCTTGCGTGGGCTGAGGAGAAGAAATGGATCAGTGACACCTTCCAAGGCTCTAATCTGATCCAATCAGTTCGAAAGGTAGCCCTTAATGCAACCCTTTATCATATATGGATGGAAAGAAACAAAAGAATCTTCAAAAATCAATTCATAGACCCAAAATCATTGTCTGACTCGATAATACATGTTACGAGAGGTCGGTTCTCCTCTGCTCGACAGAGTGTAGAGGACTCAGATAAGCACAGATCCTTGTTGGCGAATTGGGGAATTGATGCAGCCTTTGTCAGGGCTCCGATACAAGTGTGCTCTTGGTGCAAACCTCCGGAGGGATGGTGGGCCTTAAATACAGATGGGTCCCTTCGTGAAAATGCAGCTGGACTGGGTGGGATTCTACGGGACCATAGGGGTGAACTCTGTGTGGCCTTTGCTGAAGGTTGCGGGAGAGATGCTATTGATGCATTGGAGCTCAGAGCGCTCATTCAAGGGCTTCAGATGGCCAAAGGCCTTGGGGCATCCAAGCTTTGGGTGTATGCAGACTCAAAGTGGGTGGTCGACTGCTTGAATGGCCTAATTACTCCACCATGGCGTTGGAGTGCTGAGCTTCGGGTGGCTAAAGAACTAGTGAATGACTTTGTCGACTGCAATATTCGACATGTTTGGCGTGAAGCTAATCGAGCGGCCGATTCTCTTGCAAGACTACCTGTAGATACATCTCGTGCAGATTTTCCTCCCCTATGCCTTCCTCTTGTGCTCCAATCTATCTTTTGTGAAGATCGGGATGGGAAATTGTATACGAGATTGTAAGATAGTTTGGGTTCTTAATATATCTGGTCGGGGTCTGCCTAACCCCAGCTTAACTTCCAAAAAAAAAAAAAAGGTTTAATTGAGAGTTGGGCTAGCACTCCTCTTTATATTTTAGTTAAACCATTATAATGTCATTTTTCTACATCATTTGGCCGTCGGCCCTAGGAAATGATAAGATGAGGGCTAAGTCCACCAATTAATAATTTTCAAGAAAAGAGAAAATAAAGCGGTTGATTAATTTAGGCCCAGTTCTGGCTGGCTTGAGTTCTGCTGGGTTAGCATAAGGGCCCAAGTTATAAAGTTAGATGGCATCCATTTACCGCTCAAGAGGGAGATTCTAGGATTATATCTTGGAAAATTTGGAATTTCTTATCAATTGCATAAGGAAACCTTTCTCTTGGTTTTTATCTTATTGACAAGATTGAATGTCTAGCTCTGAAACCATCATATATATCATCATAGTTTCCATATATTGGGGAAACAATCAAGTAGCGTTGAGAGTGTCTTTCGAGGTCTAGGCGTCTACAAGAAATTTGATTTCAATGGACAGTTTAGTTGTTTTTAAATTGAGAAAATTATGATGTATTAAGTTGTTTTTTCTTTATTCTAGAAACTAACATTTCTTGCATAGATTTTCCTTACGTGTAATCCCTATCTTTACTATTATAATGCGAGAGGCAGGCGTAACCTGATTTTTCCAAATTTCCTAAACTACCCTCATATAACACAAAATTTTGATTTAATATTTTATTTTAATTCCCAAACTACCCCTTACTCATCTATCTATTTAAATAATAGAATCACATCCAATTGTGATTGAACTCGGGGAGAGTTAAATTCAATCCCACCCGCGGGTTAACACGTGTCCCTTTTAACTCCTACTAACTGTGGTTAACTCTTCCCCTCGCTCTCATGTGCATCGCACGTGCTACCCGCTAGTTTTTTTATATTTATAAATCAGTAGGGGTATTTCTTTAAAATGATAAGTGGATCCATACAGAGGCATTAACCAAGCTAACTATTAACAGACTAACCAGTGCCTGCCAAAAACACACACACACACACATTTTTCCAACTGATACTGATACGAATTTCCTCCTGAAAATTCAAGGCAAAAAGGTGCAGTTATAGTGGATAATCTGGAAATAGCCGATGCCGATATCATTCTCGACCCCTATCAAAGCGGTGAAGCAACTGCAACATTGGCTGAGTTTAAGCTGTCCCTTGATGATTATCTGAAAGACCTGATCAAATCTCCAGTGAGGTCTCTAGCTGACATTATCTCCTTCAACGAGAAGAACTCTGAGCTGGTAAGTATTAGACTGATAAACAAAAGCACTTAATAGTATTACAGTGTCTTGTGGGCTACCATTCCCTTGCCCCTTTATTGTTATGATGATCCAATCTGTTCTTGGTGGTTGCAGGAAAGGACTAATGAGTTTGGTCAGGAAATCCTTTTAGGGGCTGAGATGACGAGCGGGTTCGGCAATGAAGAGAAGAAGGCAGTGGTGACTATGGATAAACTGTCGAGAAATGGGTTCGAGAGGTTAATGAAGGAGAATAAGTTGGATGCAATGGTGACTCTTGGTTGGACTGCTGCTCCGGTCCTGGCAATTGGGGGGTACCCAGGAATTAGTGTCCCAGCAGGATATGACGTTGATGGGAAGCCGTTTGGGATCTGTTTTGGTGGTCTAAAGGGTACAGAACCGAAGCTGATTGAGATCGCTTACGGCTTCGAACAGGCAACCATGATTCGGAAGCTACCTTCCTTCGAATCAAACCTAAATAAAGGAATCTTTCTCCAAAAAAAAGAAAACCTAAATTAATGAATCTTTCTCTAAGAGTGATGTTTATGTTATGCCATATAATACGAATTTCTAATTTCGATAATTATGGAGTAAAAGATACATCTTTCTTCTGTTGTTGTGCAATAGATTTTCTTCTTTTTGGTATATGCCATACAGTAGGGTCGGGTTAGTTTGGTTAATTAGCATATTTTGATTATTTTCTAGTTAGCCCTTTCAAGGATCTCAATCTTGGTCTCCCCCATGTGAGGGATACAACTCTGACGTTTGAGCGACAAGGCAGTTGTGTTATGTAATAGAAAATGGGTTTGAGAACTAGTGGAGATGATAGGTTTGAGAAGCTGATGAAGGAGAATGAGTTGGATGTTATGGTTGTTGTGCATTTGTCTTGCATTCTGCTTTAGACAAGTTAGCTCGAGCGAGCGAGATTGTTTTCGCTTGAATGAATGTGAAATTCTAGTAGCTATGAGTGCAATTCGAAGCCTTGGGTTTTGTCAAACTTGCTAGAGCGAGAATGACTTGGCTCGAGCAAGCACGGAAGTCAGAACATAATTTCAGAATTTCTAATTAGTTTCCCACTTGGTATATAGTATACTTTTTGGATTAGAATTTTTAAGGACTCCAAAATTTTACAGAGAGGGAACTCTGTTTGAGATGCTCTAAGGGAGTGATATTTATAATTTCTTTGTTTTGATTTGTTGTGTACGGAATTTGACCCCAAAACTCTCTTCTAAACGTGCAGGGTCAACCTTATTCAAAATTACAAAAATTTAGGCCCAAGTCCGGCCCATTGATACCCCCTTCTAATATCGTTTGAAGGCGACTGGCACACAGGAGTCCACACAAAATGTGACTCAACTCAAGTAATTGCGAAGACATTACAAAACAAAACTCAACCAGTGTCCGTTCAATGGCAAGCGACAATCCACTTTCCCTTACTTTACTAATCCTATCATCATCGTTGCTCCCGTTGTTCATCTCGGCCGGTTTATGCAACAGCATCAGCATCAGCATCAGCGAGCAGGTGTTCTCGATCAAAGAAGCCACCATCAACGACATCCAGTTAGCTTTCAAGGAAAACAGGGTCACCTCAAGACAACTGGTAGAGTTGTACCTCCAAGAGATTGAAACCCTCAATCATATGCTCCGAGCAGTAATAGAGGTGAACCCAGACGCGCTAGATCAAGCCCACAAGGCGGACGGAGAGAGGAAGAGCAGGAGTAAAAAGCAGGGATGGTTGGGAGGGCTGCACCTGCACGGCATTCCGGTACTGCTCAAGGACAACATAGCAACCAAAGACAAAATGAACACGACAGCTGGGTCGTTCGCGTTACTCGGCTCGGTGGTTCCTCGCGATGCAGGCGTGGTAAAGAGGTTAAGAAGATCAGGGGCGGTGATTTTGGGGAAGGCCAGCCTCAGTGAGTGGTCCCACTTTCGTTCCCCTTATATTCCCCATGGCTGGAGCGCAAGAGCCGGACAGGGTAAGGTGAGTTTCTCCTCTCTCTTTCGTTTTTCCTTCTTCTTGTGGAGTTTAAATATGAGCCGTAGCTTGTTTGTTTCAAAGCTCGGCGGTACAGAGAGAGTGGCAGTTTTGTAGCATCATCTCCACCAGTTTATAACGGAAAAGAAAGTTTCCGCCGGAAGCCTTGAAGTCGGTGACAGTTATGCAATTGGACTTTGCTATTGAGACCCTCTTAGGGCCGAGACCATGCTGTAAGATCATTGGATTTCAGGTGGAGCCCACCATGTGAAATGAGTCCCCCATGAAATCATGTGCTCTTAAAGCATGGTCTCGGCCTAAGAAAGTTTCAAAAGCTTTATCTTATGTAATTGGGGGGTAGTTATGTTCATTTTTTTTTGGTCACGGGTAGCTATGTTCATTTGTTTAGAGACTTATGCATCGGTGCACTTGCACTTTGTCACGAAAGTTGTTTGAAAATTTGAGTTAGTTTGTTAAGTTTTTAACAAAATTAATTATTTTCTACCATCATATTTTTATTATTTTTATGAGATTTGAAATTATTTATTTTACTTCGATTTGATTTACTTTTTTCTTGGCAACACAAATGAAACACACACAACAACACTGGCACACATACTGTCCTACAATCTCAACTCAAACCTCTAACCATATACACCCCTCAAAAAAGAGGGACAAGGTGGGAGTACTTAAGGACAAGGTCCATACCACCGTTAGTTGATGTGGGATTATGGGCATTGGGAAATTTGAGTTACTTTGTAGTTGTGTTTGACAAAAAAAAAAAAAAAAGGTCTTTGGAGAATTGCCACCCAAAGGATGAAAATCTTGATTCATCTAGTTGTAAAAAGAAAATGTCTATTATCACGTGACAAATCTTGCAAAGTGTTGAACTTTATAAGTCTTAAAAAAGACCCTTAATTAGAAAAAGAAGTTACAGTTATTTTTTGCTTAAGGGTGCATCTTTAGTGGAGACCTATAAAGTCCTGCACTTTGCAAGTTTCGTCAATTGACTATGCATTTTCTTTTTTGAGAACTATCGATGTTTTTTATCTATTGGGTTGTAATTCCCGTAAGACTTTAAATGCCAGAAAATGAATGATTTCAAATCTCATTAAGGTAAGACTAAATCTTATGATGGTAAGAATTAATCTTGTTAAAAATCTTACAAAGTGATTCAAATTTCTACCAAAATCTTATCAAAAATTTTAAGACTTGAAATTTCATGATAATAAAAATTAATCTTGTTAAAAATCTTAACAAAGTAACTCAAATTCTCTTCAATTATCATGACAAAATATAAAGTGTTAAGCTTTATAAGTCTGACGGGAAATGCTTGCCCCTACGACATTTTCTTACGGTATTTAACAGCTAGAAATTATGGCCTTTAAGCACTCATGCCATAGGAAATGTCATAGGAAATGTCAGAACACGATTTTCTTCTTTTTCTTTTTTTCTTAATTTTTCTAGACCACAAGTGTCCTCACTTTTTTCTTTGGGTGACGAGAGTTTCCGGGCCTCTCAGAATGTCGTCACTTTTCCCACTATCTTTACTATCTTTACAACCAATTAATGCTTTAACATTTAAATCATTGCCCTTTCCTAGTTTTAATGGGTTGTATAGATAGTCTGTCTTTCTTAGTTTTAACCAGCTGTATGGTTGGTCAGGAAAATGTGAAAGATGCTTTCATTCACATTCCCATATTTATAAAACTGCCACCAATTTACAATAGAAAAGCGGAAGTCCAACACGTGTTTTTGTTTGCTTGTGTCGGTGGGTGGGAGTGGGAATGGGAGTGGGAGTGGGGGCGGTATGTTAAGTGGATGAGCCTCTCAGCATAACAAGATGGGATAGAATACAATGGGTGGGCCCCAAGAAATGTTTTTTTTTGGTAGAACCTACTTCCTTTTTTCCTTTCATGGGTGAGGGAATGATGTTTGTAATGACTCGAAAAAATTATAATTTAGGGGATGCTTTTTTTTAATATAGAGTGGAACTCTTGCAAAACATTACCCACTGGAAATATATCTACGACCTCTCATCTCTCATAAGAGATGTCACACCTACGAGTCAAGTAAACAATTAAGTGTTTATAGGGAAAGAGTTAAAAACACTTTTATGGTCATCAACATCCGTAGATGTTATAATACAACGCACAAGTTTTTTTTAAGGCATGCTATCATTCTTTACTCTTAGCAAAAAACAATATGTTTTAATGTTTACATTTTTTTTTTTTTTTTTAACTCATTGGTTAGTTGGGTTAGTATCTATTCTAATGGGTGGAGAAATCAACCACACACCCTCATGAAACCAGATCCCAAACCTAACATGTGGTGCTTGTGCATATATATCAATGAGACAAAAAAAATGTTGGGATTAGCTAGGAATAGGAACTCTAATTCAAGAGCCAACTGATGATAGGAAGTGTGGAGCCTGCCTCGACTTAACATCCTACCTTTATGTTCTCACGGATCCAATTTTTCGAGAGGTACTTTGGTATTTTTGTTACGTAGCCCTAATACTATTAAGCTTAGGGGTGGGAGGCTATCCTTTTTTTTACATCACAACTCTATAATTCTCTTTTGCTCTAAACCATAGTGAAATCTCGGTAACTCCGTGGACGTACCTCAACTTAAGGGAACCACGTAAATCTGGTATTCTTGTGTGCTTTTCTTGTTATCTATTTTTCGTGTCTCACAATCTTGTTTAAGGTTCATTCCCTAACAACTGAAGCAACCAAAAATATTTCATTTGGGCTAGGGTAGTTTGGAAATTATAATGTATAGAAAAGTTATTTCTATCAATTAAAACTTTTTCTTGTAATTTTCAAATTACCCAAATGGTGTATTTGTTTGTAGAATCTGAGAGAAAGTAGGTGAAAGAGGGAGAAAACCCAACTTTCATCATGTTCGGTTTGAGAGAATTGTTGAGAAAGTAGGAAAAAAACTTTTCTATACCCTGTGTGCTTTTATTTACTTATCCCTACATCATATATTCCTTCAAAATGAAGGAATTGTGAAAGAAAGTTTGAGATTCTAATTCTATCCTTTGTACGGTCATATTCCCAAGAGAGAGCAAGAGATAATTTTGGAAAAAACTTGCATATTTCTCTTAATCTCTTTAATGTGTAATAAGGACATATATTGGTTTTTGGCTCAAAGCAAGACAGATTTTTGTCCAAGAGTAGGGTAGCACAGTTTTTTTTTTCGTTTTCACATTTAATCAGTACATTTCCTTGGGATGGCCCCATCATTGGTAGTGATATGCAGAATCCTTATACTCTATCCGGTAATCCATGCGGGTCGAGCAGCGGTTCAGCAATAGCAGTAGCGGCAAATATGGTGACAGTGTCGCTGGGTACAGAGACGGACGGTTCGATCATGTGCCCAGCAAGTTATAACTCGGTTGTGGGGATAAAACCCACCGTGGGGCTCACCAGCCGAGCCGGGGTCGTTCCTATTTCTCTCAGACAAGATAGCATTGGGTAAGACAATGATACTAATCTATTGAAAATAATCTGGAAAACGTGAAGCTGGCATACCCAAATTGAAACATTATATAAGCGAGCTAGTAGATGATGTTATTGGGTTTCTGACCATGGCCGTCGGTGACAGGCCTATCTGCAGGACGGTTTCGGATGCGGTTTATGTACTTGATGCGATCACGGGTTTTGATCCGAGAGATGGCGAAGCAACGAGAGAAGCATCAAAGTTCATACCGGTGGGTGGTTATACCCCTTTTCTCATAGAGGAGGGGCTCAAAAGGAAGAGACTAGGCATCGTTAGGAATCTCAATTTTGATTTTGTAAACGGCTCGATCAGCTTTCATGCTTTGGAGCAGCATCTCATCACGATGAGGTAATAAAAACCTGTTCTACTATTTTCTATTTTAGTTATCATTATAATGACAATTTTTAAAAATCTTATTTATAGGCATTTGGCTGTTGGCCCTAGGAAAGGCTAAGTCCACCATATAATAATTTCGGTGGGAAAAAAAATAAAGATTGACCAATTTAGGATCAGTTCAGTCCCATTCTGGATGGCTTGAATTTTGCTGGGCTAATTAGGGGTGTCAAATGATACGATAATATTCCTATCCAATTCGTATTCGAATTCATTTATATTCCGATAATTCTTTGAATTGGTATCCCGTGGAGCAAATTAACTCTTAACAAACTAACATGTAAAAAAAAATGTTTTTCAAATGACACTTATATTATCTCCCTCCTGAAAATTCAAGGCAAAAAGGAGCAATTATAGTGGATAATTTGGAAATAGTAGATGCCGATATCATTCGTGATCCCTATCGAAGTGGTGAAAATACTGCATTGGTGGCTGAGTACAAGCTGTCCCTAGATGATTATCTGAAAGACCTGATCAAATCTCCAGTGAGGTCGATAGCTGACATTATCTCCTTCAACGAGAAGAACTCTGAGCTGGTAAGTATCATAATGATAAACAAACCGGGTAAGATCCAGCAAAAGCATCTAATAAGTGTCTTGTGGGCTACCATTCCCTTGCCTGTTTATTGTTATGATGATCCAATATGTTCTTGGTGGTTGCAGGAAATGTCTAATGAGTTTGGCCAGGAAATCCTTTTGGAGGCTGAGATGACAAGCGGGTTTGGCAATGAAGAGAAGAAGGCACTGGAGGCTTTGAATAGACTGTCAAGAAATGGGTTTGAGAGGTTGATGAAGGAGAATAAGTTGGATGCAATGGTGACTCTTGGTTGGACTGCTTCTCCTGTCTTGGCAATTGGGGGGTACCCGGGAATTAACGTCCCAGCGGGGTATGACATCGATGGGAAACCCTTTGGTATCTGTTTTGGGGGGCTAAAGGGTACAGAACCGAAGCTTATTGAGATAGCTTACGCCTTCGAACAGGCAACCATGATTCGGAAGCTCCCTCACTTTGAATCAAACATAAATTAAGGAATCTTCCTCGAAGAGTCCAATGTTATGCAATATAATACAGATTTCTAATTTGAAAAATTATGAAGTAAAGGCTACACCTCTCTTATGTTGTTATTCAACAGATTTTGTTTTTGTTGTGTGTGTGTGTGGGGGTGGGGGATACTTTTTTTGGGGGGCATCCGAGGGTTCCCCACCCTGACAAGGTAGGACTAGTCCCTTCGGCTGCAAACCCGGTTAGTTTGGCTAGCATATTTTCTAGTTAGCGAGTGGTCATGGCAGGTGTGTTGTGTTATATTTTCTGGATCTAGTCAATCAAAGATTCAAGAATCACATACCTGAGTCGGCCATTGAAAATTGAGAGAAGAACTTTTTGTTATTGATGCCGATGAAGCACACGGTCTTCAGATTCCATGACTCATTTGCTCTTGATGGGGAAGATGCTTTTCTTTCTGCAGGCTTTCTTAGGAGTTGGATCTGGGACCGATAGCCTATATGTAGTATATATACTATAGGGTTTAGGTCATTAGAGTCCTAACCCATCAAGGAGACTATAGACCATCCTTATAACCCGATGTACTTAATTAATGCATAAAACACCACTGTTTGGCTACAACTGAAACCTTAACTGGAGTGGACTTTATCCGAGTTTGGACCATGAACATTACAAGACCATAAACCTTATAGAAAATCTTACATTCTCCCACTTGGTCTGTAATGATCATCAAAAGAGAAAACATTTTACTTATGCGGAAAATTCTTTTAAAATGACTCTCCTGGATAAATGACTTAATTTTTGCCAACAGACGTGTGGCCACATTAAAAACATATTCCAGATAGTTAAGCCAATATACATAAATGTGGTGAACAAAACCTAGACAAATAAAAACACTAATACCGGATCACGGAGGTCATCATATCAATACTACGACATGACACCATTCCATGGTCACCATACTAGTACCCTCATTCTCCATGGTTTCAAGCATTATAACCATATGATGTGCTTACCTCACACATCCCAAAATTCGATCCTCAAAATTTGCCTTGGTCACTTAATCTGCAAATTTAAAACACCATTTAACACAAAATGGAAATGCAGAGTGATGCATCGCTATATTGTTCTGATTAGAACAAATTAATAGGCAAATCTCAATAACTGTAGTAGAGAACCTTTTGTCTGTAACTGAAATGCTAGCAACATACTCCCACTAACCAAATGAATCCAAACTGTCTTTTAGTTTCATTTTAGACAAGCTCTAAAATACCTTATGATTCAACTTTATGGTTAATGGTTCAGACACCTTATGTTCTCTAATATTCTCTCTCACAACAAGACACCTTACGCCCATGTGTTTGGACTAACTTTAAGTCTTATTGTTTTGAGAGAAGTAAACTGATGCAGAATTATATCCAACAGCCTAGTGATAAAACTGAAGACCTAGAGCCCTGAGATAAAACTCCACAATCACATAACTTGTTCAAAAACCTTATAACAAGTCATGTATCCTGCCTGCCTAGTCGAAGATTTCATAATGAAAAACATTATACTTTTCACTAAATAGCAATATCACAGCCAATAGGAATAAAACCCAATGTCGACTACTTGATGTTCAGACGTCCAGCACAATCTGAACCTGAATACCCGATAACTTGATGGGTATCAATGCCATTATGCGAGCCAATATACTTTAATCTTCTACAATTACTCTATAACTATCTTAATGGTCTAACACTCAAATATATCACAACTAAAATGAGAACTTTATTTAACTGCATGAGATATATTCGAACGAGTGAAGACCTGTTTATACATAAAACTTTTCAATCAAAGTGCAATAAACAATAATGTATCTTTATAACACAAATTTTAGCTTAAGTCTTAGGGCACTCTAACAAGTCAACCTGTAATTCACAATACAGATTTCTCTTTAGGAGTTTAATATGAAATATCAATCATCCTTAGAACTTTCTCACAATTCTATAATATATCATTAGAATATATACTTTCTCCCACTGACCTTAATGTTGATGTACTCAACTCTAATGTTCACCTTAAAAATCGAAAGAAGTATTCATTTGATTGTCTACTCAAAACTTATACAAACTTCCTGAACTTACAAACTTAATACTCATTATCTTCTTTCTAAGAACTTTTATCATTTTGTATACACCTCCTTATGAAGATCATTGAGTAAGAACATTCTTCTAATGTTTATCAGATATAACTTTATTAAGTTTAAAATATTAGTTTCTTCATGGATTTCATGCTACAAACATAATACTTTCCCCATATCCTGATGGAAAGTAATATATCATCCTTATTATCAAAATTGTCTTGACTTCAGGCGAAACAAATTAGACCGAATAGGAGACAATAGCACCTCAAAACTTTATATGATGACCATCAACTATATCAAAATAAGAGACTTTAGGTATGACACAACATCACTTCTTTAAGCCTATTGGTAGACTGAAATATGGCTATCCTTAAACTTAATAAGTAGAGACTTTATACTCCCACTGTTATCGCCATTTTTAACATTTCACATTTTAATCTCAATAATGCTAGTGTTACGAGAGAGACTAGATGATATATATATTTCTTAATTTCTTTAAATGTCTGATAAAGAAGCAACTTAATTTCTTGAAATTTTTCTCATTTTCAAAACTTAATAGTGTCTTGAATATTGCTTTATGAGGAACTTAATTTGAAATATACAATATAGTCTTTAGAGCATTTCCTTATACGAATTCTAACATAAACGAATAATTGTTCATGACTTTAGGTAACATGCTCTTCCCTTCCAATTGTTCATTATGTTCTTAAAAGACTGAATTAATTAGCATTTTAACTATCTCATAATCTTTAAGATACTAATTAAACAACCTTTAATCTTTACTTTATGTCGTATTTCATAACTTAGATCTTTTTACCAAGAAGATTATGAGCTTTATCTTTATGGATCATAAACAAAATCCAGACTTTGATATCTATATATATAGATTAATGAAACATCATTATACCTCATGAAAGAGAGAAAATCAATTACAAATATCTATATAGGTCATTGTATTAGTATTTGTATTTGTAGAGAAATTCTTTGAAGCCTTTAAATTTCCTTTAGTTAATGCTATCAAGCAAAACTTCATATTGAAATTGTTACATTTCAAAATTACTTTATCGTATCACTTTAAAATATATTATTAAAATATTATATTTTAATATCAATGTATTTTCACTTTACAAACTATGAATTTTAATAATATGACGCATTAATAAATTGATAAAGAAATGATCCCCTTACCATATTTAAATCTAATAAACTTTGTGAATATTAGCATTTAATCTATATTTCTTTATCAATGATTTCTCTCAACCTTTTTATTTTCAATTCTGATGAATCTCTCTAAGATATCACGAATGTGAATTGGTAACGTTAATCGTTCATTACCTTATGAGCTTTGTAGACTTTAATACTGTAATTTATTCTCATCCAGAATTTATATGGATGTAAATATATTTACACTTTATCCATTTTTCCTTTATGCACTTTAGGTTAGTTACAGATTGGTTAAAGTACACATGGAGAGATTCAAACTTAAACTGCAACATCAACTTTATGTTGACCATTATCTCAATGAATTCATATTTGCAATTTTTATTTAGGATGTTTCCATGAATTCATCATATCAAACATAAGTCAATTGACTTAGATAAATACTTATGATTCTCAAATAAAATAATCATTGAACTTGTCACTTTATCAAATAATACCTTATATAATATTAGGAATTCTTCCATAAATAACCTTTGATATTGACCATTCACAGTTTTCAAATTCAGTATATTGACATTTTTCATTCCTAATGCTTAGCCCTAACCGTTAACTTATCTTTAATTACATATTTCTTACTTTCATCCTTAAAATTACTGAATCTTAGTCTAGTTTATCAAAGGTTAGCTTAACCTAATATTTGCAACGCCCATAGAGTAACAATTATATGTAAGAGAAGACTAAAAGGCTCACATAAAATTTGTATTTTATCATCCTTATGCATGAACTATTATCTTTATTTCATACTCTTATTGATATAGAAACATACCTGACTGATGAGGTATCAATCAGACAACCCAGAGTGACTGTAATTATAAATACATCATCTGGTGAGATAGCCATTTGCATCATCACACTCCCTCCTTTGGGCCGAGAATGCAACATGCGATTAGCTCATCTCCTTTGGTGAATTAGCTTCACCGCAAGACAAGTTGATCATGAACACTACAAATTTCGAAAACTTTAAGCCTTTGGGCCTAAACTCCTCTAGTCTCTGCAATGTCACATCAACCTTCCTGCTCCATTTGAATTGTACAAGATGATGACCCACCTTTGGGCTTGATCACCACCCTATAACAATCAAACGCAAAACCTTATGGCACTCCCTTTTCAATATATAGCAAATAATCATACAACCATGCACATTTGAACGCCACCCAAATTTTCCTGATCGAGGCCACTTTGGTGACTAACACGACCATTTCAATCTGGTTGGTTCCAAATAGGGAATTGCCTAAAATTCCATACCCCAAGGAATTATACATAGATTAAACAAACATACATCAATGAACATTATAACATATTATAAAATCCTTATGGGCATCATGCAAAAATTTTCATGCATATTAGGCGCACTAATCCCTTCCTACACATGATATTAAATTAAATAACATAATTTAAAACATGCATTGGAAAGCACAATGATAATGCAATTCTTGAATTTTAAAAACAAATTCAGTTTTATACAAGCGATCATCATACATTTAAGGCCTTGAACTTCAAATAATTTGTTGAACAAAATATATCATGCACATTATGCTAAGTAGTCATGTCCATATATGTTGAAACACGAATAAACCTGTCTTAGCTCTAAAAAATTTGTTTAGAAAAATAATTTATATCCAAAAAGATTACATCAAGGTGTGTAATCAATTAGTGTCTGAAATCTGTAAGAGTTAACAACTATAATGGGTGTTATTCTGAATGCACAAATGAACTTAATCATGTGTTCCCCATTTTCCCAAATCAATAGACCGGAAAACCTTAAAACTCATTAGACAATCACCAAACATACTTTATTTATGTACTAGGTATACTTTAATGGTGATTCAAGAGTTAATTTAGGTCTAAAAAGCTTTCTAGAGTTCCCTACAGCTGAATTAGGCATTAAAAATAGGTCTAAAATTGAAGAATAGCCTTATTTGGGCACTAAATGCCATAAAATTCCTCTACAACGGAAAAATAAACTGAAATATACCTCAAAATAAGGTTTTACAGCCAAAATTAGGCCAGGGGGTATAGGACACGCGCAAGAACCGTGTCGGACACGCTGACACACGCGGGATTAGCAATAGGGGCACTGGAGTGCGCTTCACGCGCGGGAACAATGCTTCACGCGCAGGGCGTGCGCTTCACGCGCGTTCTGTAACTCACGCGCGCACGGTTCGACGTCAACACGCGGTCCGGTCCACGACGTAGTTCGGTCCGGTCTGGTTCGGGTTCGGTCCGGAGTAGCTCGGTCCGATTTGGTTCAAGATCGGTCCAATAGAACCGGTCCGGTCCATTAAACCGGACGGGTTTTAATTCGGGTCGGGTTACGGCCTATTCCGGTGGAGTATTTGGGTCGGGTTCAAAACTCCCGGGTCGGGTTAAATATCGGGTCGGTTAATAGGTTCGGGTTGACCCTTGTGGAGTCATCTTCCCAACCCGAAAACCTTTTTCTTTTTTTTTTTCAAACCCTAACGCCGTTTACTGTTCTTCTTCCATTGGGGGTCCTACCGGCTGCCGCCGGTGCCAAAATGACGGCATGACTCCGGCGACCAAAACCTCACCGCCGGCAGCTTTCTCCGGCATTGGACGGCGGCGGAATCTCCATCCCAAAGAAATCGGCCAAAACCCTTTTCTTTTCTTTTTTAAATAGTACTGTAGTTAAGAAAAAACTACTCGGGAAACCCATACAATGAACCACTGTTCAAACTTAGAGGCAACCATGTTATGGTCCATGGCAATGACACTGTTGTTGCTATTATTGGCTACGATTACTAAAAAAAATAACACCAAAATCGAGTTTGCCGACTATTAAAATTGGGAAATCATCACTGTTCCGGCCATTGATCGGGGACTCTATAGGTAGCTTAGGAAGAGGTGTTGTCGCGGCCAAAACAGGGACATGCCGTAACCATAAGAAAGATTGATGGGTTTCCTTCTATGTCTTCAGATCGGAAACCCTAACATAGAAATCACTAGGAAAAATTTTTGGTCCAGTAATGATGACCTCACAGGATGACCGACCTATGGTTCTCCGACAATACTTGTCGGAAAACTACCAAAAAAAAAAAAAATTTATATATAAAAAAAAAAAACAAAAATCCTGATTTATTCTTGAACATGATTGAGCACCATAGGCTCTGATACCAAATGTTATATTTTCTGGATCTAGTCAATCAAAGATTCAAGAATCACATACCTGAGTCGGCCATTGAAAATTGAGAGAAGAACCTTTTGTTGTTGATGCCGATGAAGCACACGGTCTTCAGATTCCATGACTCATTTGCTCTTGATGGGGAAGATGCTTTTCTTTCTGCAGGCTTTCTTAGGAGTTGGATCTGGGACCGATAGCCTATATGTAGTATATATACTATAGGGTTTAGGTCATTAGAGTCCTAACCCATCAAGGAGACTATAGACCATCCTTATAACCCGATGTACTTAATTAATGCATAAAACATCACTGTTTGGCTACAACTGAAACCTTAACTGGAGTGGACTTTATCCGAGTTTGGACCATGAACATTACAAGACCATAAACCTTATAGAAAATCTTACATGTTGTGCAATATAATTCAGGTTTAAGAAGCCGTGAAGATGATGGATAGACTGTTGGCATAGATGAGTTTGAGAGGAATGAGTTGGATGCTGTGGTGACTCTAGGTGTAACTGCTGCTCCTGTGCTGGCGATTGAGGGATACCCAGGAATTAGCGTCCCAGCTGGGCATGACAGTAATGATATGCGGTTTCGGATCTTATTTGGGGGGCTGTCGGGTACAGAGGCGAAGCTGATTCAGATGGCTTACGCTTTCTAACCGGCGACCATGATGAGGAAGCCTCCTTCCTTCAAGTAGTTCTGAACTTTTTTAAATAAGGGAGTTTTCCTCTATAGAGTCTGATTTTTCTGTTGTTCTGCAATAGAAATACAGAGAGCTAATTTTATTTTTTTTTTAAAAGTCATGAAGGCCCAACAAAACAAATAATATTTGACAGACATGAATCATAAGTTCATAACAAAGCTCCCAGGTTTTAACTTGCTTATTGCTCGTGTAAACGAGTCATTCAACAGCATTGCTGGCTGAGTTCAACCTATCTATGAATCAGGAAATGCTTACCGGAAAGAGCTAGTCGCTTCTCGAAGGTGATCGTGGCCATTGTAAAAGCCCTTCAAACAAAATTTCAACGATCTTGTAGGTATCGATTGTCCATTTTTAAGGACTAGACACTATTGTTACATATTCAGTCATAATGAAGCAATATGTGCAGATCCTATTTGACTCTTGCAAATCCAAAATCGTTACCAAACTGGAAATTTTTATCATAATCACAGATATTAGAACAATGGTTCCAGCTGTGGTGAAAGAGTACCTAAAGAAATCAAACAGAAACACACAAGAACACACAAAATATACGTGGTTCACCAAACTGGGCTACGTCCACAAAGAGATCCCTTCTTCACTAATAATCAAAGTAAAGAGATACAATGGTTCCTCAACCTCTCAAACCCCCTCTCTCTCTCAGAGAAAAGTTTGGCTTCAGTTATAACAACTCCTCTCTTTGAAACCCTAATTTCAAAAGGCTTTAAATAAAGAAAAAAACTCGAAAATTAAAATTTCCGGAAAAATTCGCGTTTTGGGCGATCGATCGCCCAAGGGGGGCGATCGATCGCCCTTTGCAGATTTGGAACAATAACTAACACTCTACACCTTGGCTTCAGTTCTGCTCTGCCTCAGGTGAAGGATAACTGCATCTCCAAAGATGCCTTCACACCCTCCCTCAAGGGTGTAGACTTCCATCTACCTCATCAAATATTGACCAAGTTCAAGCAATGCTTAAACTTGGATATAGTGATCGGCTTTGTCATCATATCTAAAGGGTTCTCACTTGTGTGAATTTTCTCCAACAAAATCTTCTTCTCAGATATCGCGTCTCTAATGAAGTGGAAGCGCACATCAATGTGTTTCGTTCTTGAATGGTAAACTAGATTCTTCGCCAAATGTATGACACTTTGACTGTCACAGTGAAGAATCATCTTCTCCTGCTTTACTTCCAGTTCACCAACCAAACTTCTCAACCAGATTGCTTCCTTGGTTGTTTCTGAAGCTGTCATGTATTCAGTCTCGATCGTTGACAATGCTGTAGTAGGCTGCAACATGGATCTCCAACAAATTGGTCCTCCACCCAGTGTAAACAAGTACCCTGTAGTAGACCTCATTTTGTCCAAGTCCCCAGCATAATCGGAATCGACATACCCAACTACCTCACAATTGTCATTTTTGTCAAACAAGATTCCGACATCAATGATATCCTTCAAATACTTCAGAATCCACTTCACTGTCTGCAAGTGCTCATTTCCAGGATTCGCCATGTACCTAGTAACAACATTAACACCTTGTGAGATGTCAAGTCTAGTGTAAACCATGGCATACATCAAGCTGCCCACGACACTTGCATACAGAAATTTAGCCATTTCTTCCTTCTCTTCATCTGTCACTAAACATAAATGTGATGATAACCTGAAATGTGCCGCCAATGGAGTACTCACCGGTTTTGCATCTTGCATATTGAACCTTGCAAGGACCCTCCTTATGTACTTCCCTTAGGGTAGAGATAGTCTTCCCAATTTTCTATCTCTTTGAATTTCCATGCCTAGAATCACCTTTGCTGCACCTAGATCTTTCATCTCAAACTCACTATTGAGTTGCTTCTTCAATACCTTCACTTCTGACATGCTTTTGACAGCAATTAACATGTCATCCACATAGAGTGCTAAGTATATGAAGGAACTATCTCTAAGTTTTCTGAAATAGAACAGTAGTCATACTCACTTCTGGAATACTCATTCTTCAGCATGAATGAGTCAAACCGCTTGTACCATTGCCTGGGTGACTGCTTTAGACCATACAGAGACCTCTTCAATTTGCAGCTTGATATGCTTTTCCCCTCATTTGAAATCCCTCTGGCTGTCGCATGTATATCTCTTTACCTAGCTCTCTATGTAAGAAGGCTATCTTCACATCCATCTGTTCAAACTCCAGGTCTTGCATAGCTACTATCGACAATATTGTTCTAATAGAGGTATGTTTTACAACTGGTGAGAAGATTTCATTTGAATCTATTCTTTCTCTTTGTGCAAAACTCTTTGCAACCAGTCTCGCCTTGAACTTTACTTCGCTGCTTTCAGTGGTAGGTTCCTTCTTTCTGAAAATTCACTTGCAGCCAATGACTTTCTTCCCCTTAGGCAATTATACAAGATCCCAAGTCTGGTTCTTGTGTAGTGATTCCATCTCTTCATCCATAGCCTTCTCCCACTTTCTATGATCACCATCTGACACCGCTTCCTTGAAGCTGGATGGCTCCCCATTCTCAGTCATGAGAGCAAAAGCTATCATGTCTGTGTCATCATCATATCTTTGGGGTGCTTTTCGGGCCCATTATGATCTTCGTGGCTATTGGTCAACTCTCTCGACCTGAGGTGGTTCTTCATCACTTTCATCTGATTCAGATCTATCCAGCTCCACCTGAATTGAATGCTCACTACTGTCGGTTGCATCATCACAATGCTCCTCATTTTTCATCATGACAGTCTCATCAAAGACCACATCCATGCTTATTACAATCTTCCTTGTTTTGGGATCCCATAACCTGTAGCTTTTAACTCTTTTCTAGAAACTTAGAAAAATGCACTTTCTTGATTTTGCATCAAGCTTACTCCTCAAATCTCCATGCACATGTGCATATGCTGGATAACAAAAAATTCTTAAATTAGAATAATCATAGGGTTTACCTGACCAAACATCTTCTGGTGTCCTTAGATCTAAAGCTTTAGATGGTGATCTGTTTATCAGAAAACATGTTGTGTTGATTGCTTCTGCCTAGAAGTCTTTCTTCAATCCAACACTGATCCTCATACTCCGAGCTTTCTTTAGGAGTGTTCTGTTCATTCGCTTTGCCACTCCATTCTGCTGTAGAGTTCTAGGTGTGGTGAAGTTTCGAGCAATACCCCCATTTGTATAAAATTTAGTGAATTCTGCAGATATATATTCTCCTCTATTGTCTGACCTCAAACACTTCACCTGTTATCCTGTATGTTTTTCAACTCTGGCATTCCACTGCTTGAAAATGTCAAAAACATCAGACTTTGTCTTCATATAATACACCCAAAATTTTCTCAAGAAATCATCTATAAATGTCACATAATATAGAGATCCCAACAGTGACTTCACAGGGGCTGGCCTCCACATATCTGAATGAACATACTCTAAAATTCTCTCACTGCGGTGTGAAGAGGTCTTGAACCTCATCCTCGACTGTTTCCCGAATACACAGTGCTCACAGAACTGTAACTTGCAGATTTTGATGCCTTTCAGAGCTTTCTACTATGAAGCTCCATTAAGGCCCTCTCGCTTATATAACCCAGTCTCTTGTGCCATAGTTTGGTCTTATCATCCCCTTCTGATAGACCAATCGCGGCTTCACCTGTTACGGTATTTCCTATCATCTTGTATAGGATTCTAGTCCTTATACCCTTCAGAATAAAAAGGGTTCCCTTGATTACCTTTAGAGCTCCACCTGAAGCTATCTATTTACACCCAGCGGCTTCCATCGTACCCAAAGAAATCAAATTCTTTTTCAGGTCTGGTGCATGTCTAACATCAATTATGGTTCAAATAACACAATCGAACATCTTTATCCTGACAGTACCTATCCTTACTGTCTTACAAACTGCATCATTTCTCATCAAAACTACAGCCCCATTATAGGTTTTATATGTGTCAAACCAATGTCTATTTGGACACATAGTATGAACACGCGGAATCTAAAATCCAAGAGTCAAAATAGGATTCCTTACTTGTATGAGTGCAAAAAATGTCACCGTCGCTACTTTCTTCTGAAGCTGCATTAACTTGGTTTGAGGCTTTCCCTTTTTCCCTTTCTGGTTCCTTTTCTTGTTCATCCTTTAGGATTTTGCAGTCTTTCTTAATGTGACCATATTTCTTGCAGTGGTGACATTGAGGCCGAATCCTTCCAGACTTTGATTTCGACCTTCCTCTTATTTGTTCTTTCTCATTTCTCCTTTCTTTTCCTCTTCGTCTAACAAACAAACCCTTAGCCTGAGTATTTTCTTCTTCCTGATTTTTTTTCTCAAATCGTTTGAGAGTAGGGTTGCTATTGTGTTTTCTAACTTTATGGAATCATTCTCATAGTGTAGGGTTGTAACGAGATGCTCATAAGAGGGCAGAAGTGAAAAGAGAAGTTGTAGGGCATGATCTTCATCGCTGAATTTCTCATCAATGCTTGATAGGTCATTGACTATCCTGTTGAGAGCATTGATATGCTCTGTGAGATCTCCAGCTTCCTTCATCTTGGTAGTATGAAGTTTCTACTTTAAGAATAGCCTTTTTCACAACGATTTTGTCATATATAGGCTCTCAAGCTTCATCCAAAACTTCGGTGCTAAATCCTCATTGACCACGTGATAGAGAGCGTCATCAAATAGGCTTAACCTAATGGTGCTTACCGCCTTCAATTCCAGATCTTCCCAATCTTCATCGGATATTGACTCCGGTTTCTTTTCTTTACCTTTTAGGGTTTTGTGTAAACCTTGTTAAATCAATAGATCTTTCACCCGACTCTACCATAATCCGAAGTTGTCATTTCCATCGAATCTTGTAACATCGAACTTGGCGCTGGAACTCTTCGATGTCATTGCTTCGAATCTAACCTGACTCTTATATCAATTTGTGGTGAAAGAGTACCTAAAGAAAGCAAACAGAAACACACAAGAACACACAAGATATACGTGGTTCACCAAACTGGGCTACGTCCACGGAGAGATCCCTTCTTCACTAATAATCAAAGCAAAGAGATACAATGGTTCCTCAACCTCTCAAACCCTCTCTCTCTCTCTTAAAGAAAAGTTTGGCTTCAGTTATAATAACTCCTCTCTTTGAAACCCTAGTTTCAAAAGGCTTTAAATAAATAAAAAAAACTCGAAAATTAAAATTTCCGGAAAAATTTGTGTTTGGGCGATCGATCGCCCTTTGCAGATTTAGAACAATAACTAACACCAGCTGGCATGGTTGCCAGATTCTAAAAATCAGCAACTTGTTTTGCTCGCAAACTCGCAGGTCTGGGCCCTATTTAGAAGTGTTGGCGCAGCTTGAGCATGGAGCCTAAGATTGTGTCATGCATAATACTACAACTTTGGACTCAATTTGAAGGGCGGTTGTACAGGTTACTCTTTTTTTTTGAAAAAAATGTGAGTATAGGTTACTTTTTTATTTTATAGAAAGTAACATTCTACCAATTAACTCCAAATCAATCCTCTACTATTTTATTGCGTCAGGTTAAGTCAAGTTATTAAATTATACCCCACCAGGAGTTGGTGCAGTTGGCTATCATCCCGGGTTCGCTCCATGTGGTTGTGTGTTGAACTCCCCCGCTCCTCGACTTACCCTGGTGTCCGTAGGGAAACTTTCGAGTAGGTCGGTGCGGCACCCATTAAAAAAGACCTTTCAAAAAAGTTATTAAAAAATACAACACATGTCCTCTCAAAAGCAATGTAGCATTATCCCTCGGATTAAAACTTATTAACCATAGTTAATGGAACACCTGTGGTAAACAACCAGACGTAAGCAGATATAACATAGGCATGAGTTTAGGGGTGGCAATTGGGCCGGGTTTGGCATTTGTAAATTGTCAGGTTTGGGGGCGGGCTGGTTTTAAAAATCATCAAAATTCAAGCCCAAACCCAGCAGATTGCCACCCATCGGCAGGATCCTGAGTGCTATAAAATACGAGAGTCGAAGTAACTATCATTACGCTGGGTATTGTTGCTCTTAACGGATTGGATGTAGGAAAAATGAGACTTGTGATTTGAATTGGGCTATGACCACTACCTACCCCCCCATCTCTAAAATATCAAATTTAAGATAAAGAATAAAATCCCCCCCAAGAATGGCCAATATCCTGAGAAGATCCAAAAGGCGCCACAGAATCGTAGATTTTCCTCCAAAATTAATAAGTTTTATGCTATATTAGCCTCTAGTAATTCCATTTAGAAACGAGAAACAAAGTAGGTAGAGAGACAGGTTATAACTGGGAAGAAGAAAATGGAGGGAAGGTTGCTTTTCCTATGTGCAATGGTCCTGTGTATCAGTATCGCCGCCATGTCTGTGCACTGCGAGTACCATAAAGAAAACCCACATCATGGCCACATGAAGGAGAAGAAGACGCATCTCCACTTCTATCTCCATGACATCCTCAGTGGGAAGAAACCAAGCGCCATCATGGTTGCCCATACTAAAACCCTCATAGGCATCAACTTTGCCACCCCGTTCGGGACCGTATACGCCATCGATGATCCTTTAACAGAAGGCCCAGAGCCTACGTCAAAAGTGATCGGTAACGCGCAGGGTCTCTACGTCTCATCTGCTCAAGACATACTTTCACTTGTGATGTATGTTGATTTCGCATTCACGACCGGAAAGTATAACGGAAGCTCTCTCAGTGTGTTTTCAAGGAATCCAGTGATGGAAGGTGATCGAGAGATCGCTGTAGTCGGCGGAAGGGGTAAATTTCGGATGGCTAGAGGGTTTGCAGAGCTTAAGACCACTTACTTTAACACCACAAATGGTGATGCCATTATTGAGTATAAGGTGACTATTTTGCATTACTGAGCTTGGGTTTTAAGCAAGGAAATGGGGTGGTGATAGTTTTTATGTTTTAGTTCATGGAAAAACTCCAAAGTATACCTTCCGAAAAAACAAAAACTCCTAAATATTAAGTAGAATTTTGAGTATTTGTGAATGTTGGGACTCAGCAACTGGGTCTTGATCATGTGTATTTTTGCCTCATATCCTGATTTCGTGCTTATTCTAAATCATTACCTGGTTTGGAGTACTACAACTATACTTCACCGGGCTCATGTGCCTAGTATCCTGATTTTGTTTTTTTTTTTGTTTTGTTTTGTATAGATAGATATCTTTTAGTCAACACCCTTATGGAAGTATGGTTAAGGGCATCTCCTTGAGGGCATGTCTAGGGTTCAAAACCCTTTCAGTAAAAATGGGCAAATCAATGTACAGGACAAAAATAAATAAATTTTTTTGATCCGGATCTCTGCTTCACTTAAACTGTGATAGCTTTTGCTCATGGAGCCATATTTTTCATTAGAGATTACAGTATGAAACACAATGAAAATAATGTATTGGCAAAATTTTAGACCTAAAGAAGCTATCAAATCCTATTTAAGTTGGGCCAGCCTTTTTTTTGGGGTTCCATACCTTGGGACTTTATGTTCATAACAATGTCATGCTCGCTTTTGGTACTCTGGAGAAACAAATTTTGATCGATCCCATATTTGCTCAATGGATACAATCTGCTAATGGCACTTCTGTAATTACGGAGAGAAATATGGGTAATTATGTAACACTTTTTTCTCCATACACAATCAAACGTTAAAAAAATGGAAAATGTGAAGAAGAGAAATTAAAGGAAAATGAAAAAGGAAAAAACATCAATTTTCTTGATACTTTTGGGTTGATAAAAAAAATAGAGATTAATTATTAATAGGAGCTCTAGTTGAACTGTCAACCGGAGCAACTCATAAACTGCCTTGAGATGTGGTAGTTTTGTAATTATGAACACAAAGATGTATGTACCTGAGATCTCCATTTGTAAACCTAAGGCTGATGCTTATTAGTTCATGCCCCCACTCTTAAATAATCACCAACTGAGGTGAGAATTTCAAAATGGGCATAGACAATGAGGATCAACCTTAGGTTGAAAATGGAAATCCCATGTACCTTAACTATTTTCTATTTTTTAACAATATATGTTTTCACAAATATCCCTTCTCATGGCAATTAATGGATTGCCCCGGTTGACTGTTCAACTAGAGCTCCTGTTAATAGTTATTCTCAAAAAAAAAAAAATTGTATGTCGTGTCGTTGCTGAGAAGGTTCTTGAATCCAGATTGTTGGAATCAACTATCAAGAGTGAGTGGTCACTACAAGGTTGCCGGAGTGGAGATAGATATGACAGTCCTCTCCTAATATCCACTAGGAAACTACATTTTTTATGATTTCAAATAAATATTGCAGTCCTCTCCTAATATACAAATTATCTAGATGATATCAAATGGACATGGCAGTCTTATCCTAATATCCATATCAAGGCATCTGGAAGAACTACCGCAGCTCATTCTTAGGCTAGGATAGTGTAACAACCCCAAAATCCCACAAGGCTAAAATAGGACTTTGGAATCGTCACATTTCTTAACCTGCTTAAAGACCATGCATTCAAGACCTACTACACGAGTCTCCAAAAATGAGAGGAATAAAATTCCGATTTATAAGCTATAACCAACCTGCACAAGTCTACGGTCAACATATACAACTCACTATAAACCGACAAGTATGAAATACACAACTATAAAAAAGTCTACTGAGCAACATCATCAGTCTAATACAAAACTCTCTCAACCAACGAAACATAAACTAAGAGGTGTAGCCACCCAAGACTCCGGCTCCTTCCTCGATGGGCTCACCTTCTCCTCTTTCCTCGATGTAAGTTTCCTCAACCCACAGCTCCGCCGTGTACTCCTGCTCTAAACCTGCCAAGACACAAGTCCGGCTGAGTACAAAAGTACTCGGTGTATATAAAATCCAACCAACAATAATAACATACCTGTACTTAGTTAGAAACATATCCAATAGCATAATAACATAATCAAAGTACGGAAGAACGTGTGCGTATATACATCATATCATCACCTTGACTCGTGTACTTGTGAGAATCTTAGACTTAGAAGACAATACACTTATGAGCTGCTTATGCTTATGAGACCACGTGCTTGTGAGATGCTTATGCTTATGCACTTATTCAGATCATACAATGATGTGACATGCCGTTCTTGGCAGATACGGACCATGTCTAAGAATCAAATGGTTGACATGCCGTTCTTGGCGGATACAGACCATGCTTAAGAATCAAATGTAATTGACATGCCGTTTTTGACGGATACGGACCGTGCCATGCTTATGCTTAATCAGAATGTCATACGTATGTCAGGCTCATGCTTGTGGTCCACATGTGTGACTTGTGAGACTCTTATCTTAACATACACGTGCATATGTGCTTAAGTGTCAAAATTAACATTCGAGTTGGTAATTGCTTAGATTCCGATCTCCTACTATGGAAACTCCACTATACTGTCCCATACCAAATAGTTCGAGAATTCCCGGTTTGAGAGATTTTTCTCTAAGTTCTTACCTTCCCGACTATCAATTTCCATGCAAGTAATTAGACATACTTAACAAATAATCGCATATACATATCTTATCATAAATCATATCACAATTCATAATCAATTTACCATCATTTCCTAAGAGTATAATAACATTTATCCTCTCAAGCATTTTCACAAACACCTTGAGTACGCATAATATGAATCCATTTTCCTTCTATATTTTCAAGCATTCATCAAACCATAATTCATCCATACAATCAATTCACCATTCACATCCACATATTAATCACATCCTCCATACATTTCCCATCCTCCATATATTCTATCCACATCCAATCCACATTTCCCTCCATAATTAGCTTACTTCATATAAAATTTAGGAAAAATGCATCTAATCTCTATTCTATCATTTCTATCAAATTAATATTCACAAAACATTAAAATAGAGTTGATTAGAATAGTATATCAACCTAAGGAATCCTTCCCTTGGATTCAAAACGCTCCCGGAGTGATTTAGGGAAGCTTTCCAAGCTCTCCTTGCGTTATCCAAGCTATCTCCTTCTTCCCTAAGAAAGCTCTCTCTCAAAACCCTAGGGTTTCTCTCCCTTTTTGCCAAATTAGATTAGAAATAGGTAGAGTATTCTAATACCCCGAAATAGAATCCCTATTTATAGCCCCAAGGTCTGAGAACCAAAAGATCAAAAAGCCCTTACTAAAATTCTGCAAAAATACGAAGGACCGAGCGATTGGTGGTTATGACCGAGCGATCGGTGGTTATGACCGAGCGATCGGTGCTCTTGACCGAGCTCTTGATCAAAAAAGCACTCTCTGAAAATTTTCCCCATACAAAATTTTGGACCAGTCGATAGATACCGATCGATCGGTTTTGCACGGATCGAGCGCTACTTCTGACCGAGCGATCGGTGTTTTGCAGATTTCGACTCATTTTACTGTTTCGGCTATAACTTTTGACTCGTTCGTCGGATTTCGACGATTCAACTTGCGTTGGATTCGTCTTTCGAAAATGAAAATTTCTTATATTTTAGAATTTCCAAATTCTCCTTTATTTATGGACCAAATTGTTTCCAAAATTGACTGATCTGTAATTCCATCAGACAAAACATCAGAAAACCCACTTTTGACTTAGCTTAGACTAAAAATATGGAACAATATTAAACATGAACCTCGAAGAGGGTTCCGATACCTTTCTAATGGTTCGATAATCACTCAATTCCAACAAACGGTGCCAAAACTAGAGCTTCTTAAAGTTTAGGGTGTGTTATGACATTCCTGAACTAGAAGTTTGATTAAACCTTAATCACACTACACCCATTAGATATACAATACAATAAACATTAAAACATCACAAGGACTATAATACCCCTAATGCAATGCAATAAAAACATGAAAAAAAATATTCGGGTCTCTACAGATAGCATTGCGGAATAGTATACAAAGAAAATAGTAAATACTCAAGCCTAATTCAACATTGTTTATGTAGTTATGAAGTGGCTAGGGAGGAGGGTTGTCAATTGTTAATTATTTTCCCAATTACCCCACAGTAAGAGTAAGACTTTCTTATCCAATTGGATAAATAGGTATGACTGATAATAGAATCTTTACCTATTTATGAATAGATAGGGTAAGGTATGGATAAAGAGTCTTATACCCTACTCTTTTTTCCGATAATTTAATAATTTCACATATATTTATAAATTATAATTTAACTATACCCTTGGTTTAGACTTGATGGATGACATGACGAGTTAATTTTTATGAGATTATATATATATATTTTTAATAGACTGGTTGAGTTTTATGAGATGATGTGTCTCGCTGATATATTTTTTTTGTAATTTGATAATTTTGTTGTTATGTGTGAACAAGAATGATTTATTTGATTTAACATAATTTTATTAAATTTTACCCGCTAAGAAATTGAAAATCTTTATCCTAATCCAGAGCATATGGGTAAAGAAAATTTAACATATCCAGTAAGAATAAAGTAGTTACAAAATTGTAAATAGGCATGATAACCAACTCTTACACTACCCATTCCTAGGCCTGTCAAAAAAGCCTTGTTAGGAGGGTACCTGGCCCTTCCGCCAAAGCCTGACCCTTCCCTACCCTTGGGCCGGGCAGGGCCCAAAACCAAGAAGCCCTTCTTCCATAGGGCCGAGCTAAGGCTGACCCCTGCCTGGCCCAGCCCTACCTCATAACCAAATATCACTTTAGAAGAAGTAAAGACACATCAACAGCCTACCAGCTTTGGCACAGCCGTTCGTTTGAATGGGTTGAAAAGCTCAAATGGACCAAACTCTCTTAGGTCATGGTACATGCTTTCGTTTTAGGTTGAGAGAGAGAGAGTATCTATTGTGGAGCTGGATCTACAGTAATTCTTACTCTAGTGATGATTCCATATTGCCTTAAACCACAAAGAACACCATGGAATAGATCTGAGTTTTGCTTTGTTGAAATGTCAAGATCTCTCATTTACCTGTAACCCACCCAAATATTGATAATACAACAATACCCATGTAAGATGACACCCATCTTACATGGTATGTGTGGTGTGTTGTTTGCATGCTCTGTCTGTGTGTTTGCATGGGTGGTGTGAGTATTTCCTTCCATTGCCTTCAGTAATCACCTTGTGGTGTTATTGAGTTTACCAAAAAGATGACACCCATCTCAAAAAATGGAATTGGGAAAAATAATAATTTTAAGTACCCAATGTAAGAAAGAAAGAAAAGCAATGGTGGAGCTAAAACAGAGAGTCAAAGAAGAAAACACCATGAACGAAGGTGACTGACCTTTAACAACATCGAGTTCATAGACATTGCTAATTCGAGGAACATGATTGACAGGTTGTCCACTAATCCCAGAATTGGGAAGGGTTCCACACATAGTGTGCAAGCCCATATTCGAGTGTCAAACTTCAACACATCAATCCACACCCCTGTCATTGCTCTTTTTGTTACAATGTTAGCTCTTTTATGTCAGGTTGACAATTGATGTAAAAAAAAAAATCCCGTCATTTCAAATGACAAAAAATTTCTTGATCTCTCTTCGGCTCTTTGGCCCAGCCCGGCCTAGCCATGGCCCTTGAGGGTTGGGCTAGGGCGCAATTAACCCCAATCCTTGAAGGGCTAAGGCCCTACTCTTATAAGAAAGGGTAGGGCTAGGCTTGACCCCGGCCCAACCCCTACCCGACCCTTTGACAGCCCTACCCATTCCTCTACTAAGAAGCTAGGCCGAGCTTTGGAGCCCCCTTATTACGTTCCACTTTTAGCTTGTGAGTGATTATAGTTTTCCTAATGAGAGGAAGAAAGAAAGTAGGGGTTGTTAACTCACTCCAATGCCTTTCAAGAGGCGATGCACACGTGAGAGCGTGGAAGAATAGAGATCTCGTTCTTTTCTTTCTTTTTCCATAATCTCTTTCTGTTTTCTTGCATCTTCCCCCTTTCTGGCATGGACACCAGGTCTTCTTCGATGAGAATTATGCACCTGAATTGACGATGAGAGAAAGCATTGTTTGAAGTGAATGTGACTTTTCCCAACATCAAGCAGTCTTCTACCTCACTCAAAATGGTTACTGGACAAGGAGTCATTAAGCCAAGTGACCGATGACTGCGGTGTCGATTATCTCTACCGTTGTGCCGATTATCTTCATGCCTATGCGCACCCTTGTGAGACGCCTCACAAACTTCTTATTGGGGCAACACCATTTATTGGCATTTGCGAGTGTTTGGATCGTGTATTGTTTATATTCTCGTGTAGTTAAGAGAGAAATTGTTCCCAAGGCACCCTACTTGTGCCTTTCTTGGATATGCTCACAAAAAATTAGTCCATGTTTTTGTACATATTTTATTTTTACTTTCCTCTTCTTTGAAACTTTTTTTTGGGAAGAGATATCATTTAACAAAACCAACTACAGAAACTACAAAGAGAGGCCGCCCCTACAGGGGACACGGACCTCTTTCAGAAATAAGGCACTTGCAGTCCCAGGTGGACAACTGACGTACATTAAACAAACCTTGAGCACATAAAATCAAAGCATAAGTAGCAATGTTATGTGCAAAACCGTTGCGTCTCCGGGAGATATGCTCAACCAAGCAATCGGGTAGGCGAGATAAGTTTGATTAGATATCCTTAACTATCGGCCTGATCTCAGCTGCAGTTAAATGAAGAGGACATAAGACTTGGGTCACCAACGAGCTTGCATCCGACTGAAAGCGGACCGCTGACCAACCCTAGTCTAAAGCCAAAGTCGTGGCAACCCGAAGGGCAATTGCTTCAGCTACGAGGGGAGAGCCGCCCATAAGGCCCTGAACCTGGCCACACAAAATGGTTGAAATCAAACAAAGTTAAATCTCATCTCTATCTTTTGTTTTTTCTCAACCGTTTTTTAAGCAACAAAAACAAAAAAGACGAGGATTGTTGCCTTGTACTAGATTTTTATTTATTTTTGGAATATGACGTCATTTATATATGATTAGGTTAGGTTAGTAATAGTGAGTGACTCCTCCTAACTTAGATTTCCCTTTGCACCGAAATTGCATGGGCAATCCATGATCTAGCCCCTACTCCGAGGCTCAATCTCATCCATAGAAATTGCCCAGCCAATTAAATTAGGAAGGTTCGACCCCAACATCATGTCCTAAGATGGTGCACAATGCATAACAGGGCTAGCTCCATGGCAGGGAAATACAAGCGCACCCAAGGTATGGAATATGGATGGTGCATTAACGGATGAGTTGGTGGGGGGTGGCAAACATGGGGTTGTAGGACCAAACCATGGACCAAGATGGGTCTTATTGTGAGCTTCAAAAACAGGGGCAATCACTAATCTGTCAAGTGTAGAGCTCGCGGATTGTAGGCTTTTAGGGAGAGAGTGGAAAGACATTTTGTCCCACATCGGATAGGAACAAAAATGTTACTTTTCTGGGTACTATAAGAAAGTGAGTTTTAATTCAATTAAAGTTATGATCCTTCAGGCAGCTAACGGGATATGATGAGTGGTCAAAACTCGCTTATTTGTTGCGAGTGGAGTGTCCGCCCAAGCCTGGTTACGACAATAGGGCCACTCCAACTTTTACCGATCTGATCCCTAATTAAACTTTTACAGATATGATCCCTAATTAAAAAGCAGCTTTGCTTTTTAGTTTCTAAATGTTTTTCATTTCTTTCGGAATGTGATTTGCCTAACAAGGGCACTTGAAGAATTTAGGCTAGGGAACCCGGGGGTGTAGTCACGAACCCTATAATCTGGAGGTCTCGAGGTCAATTCATGGTCTCCCTCAATATGGGGTGTGGGTATTAATTTCACGTTTATCAAATAAGAAAAAAAAAAAATCAGCCCTGGATGTCGAAGGTAGAGTGGTGAGCTTTAGCTAATGATTTTATTGATAATAGCTCTTTAGCCATTTTTTTTATGTTGATAATAATTTATATCATGTTTTAGTTATTTATATTGATAATCATTTTATTTGGGCTTTGTAGTGATATTTTTTTACATTAATCGCCAACTTGACATACAGTTTATTTTATTGAGTGTTACTGTTAAATTGTTAGTAGTAGTAAAAAAAATGTTATAACTTAACATTAAAGAAATTGTTGTCTTGACAAAAAAAAAAAAAAAACATTAAAGAGATTACACAATTAATCTGTCTTAGCTTAGCATTCATTAGATTTTAAAAAAAAACGTTACAAGTTACATATTATGACAAAGGGTTAAGGTTAGAAGAAGTATAGGGTTAACGTTTGTTTCAACCTATGGCCCTCCCTGGCCCTTGAAGGCAGGGTTAGCCTGCCCTGATATCATACAAAAACTAAAACTGGACTAGAAATCCCATAAAAAAAAGATATTTTTGCATTGTAATTCTTAAACACTATACATGTCTTGTGTGATTTTTACTCCGTCGCATGTGAATTTTGTGTGCAAGTCCACACGGCTAGCAATATTGCAAGCACCGAAAGGATAGCCTATATTATACATATGATACCAGGACAACACCGAGTATTTTGCAAACACTAAAGACCATAATTCAAAGCATTCATGAAAGGTCTCACAGCAAAGGATATTCACGTAGGTAAATGATATCTGCACCCCAAAAAAAAAAAATATTCAAGGTCTCAGCAAATGCAAAGGGTTTGTAACAATTAATCATTGAAATCATGCTCAAGAGAAATACAGAAGCACACCTGGATGCAATAAATACATAACCATCCCGAATCCACCATTATGAAACTCACATTTTTCGCTTCAAGATGAAGGTAACCCTAAAAAGGCAAACATGCAGTTAGATCCACCACAGATAAAACCAATGTTACCTGGTTTGTTGGTTTCGCAATTTGCCACTCTAGAGTGAACCCCGGTTTGCTAGTAGGATGAGATAGTTCGTTTCTCGGTTCGCTTATATAATATAATATATATATATATATATATATATATATATATATATATATATAAATCGTGTAAATAAATATATTATAAATATTTAATTTTAAAAAGGTATTAAAACATAAGTTTTATGGCTGTTTCGCGAATCCAGAAAACAAATTCACCGAACTTGAAGTATAAGTTCACCTAACCTAAAGAACAAATTCGTCAAACCCAAACAAAAAGTTTGTTGAACCCGAACAAAAAATTCACCGAACCAAAGCTATCAGGTTTGCTAAATTTCACGAACCCAAGCAAACCGAACCGTGAACTGGTTCACTCCGAACCAGTTTGCGGTTTGCACTAGTAGGCAGCAAACTAGGTAAACAAAACCCAACATGACTGAAACATCAAGTGGAATTTTGGGATAAGGCAGTATAAACCCAACATGACTGAAACATCAAGAGGAATTTTGGGATAAGGCAGTATACAGAAATCCATGTGATACAATCAGAAAACTTATTAAAAAAAAGGTCAATAATCAGAAGCATCAACGAATGCTGATCATAATGGCCAACTGACTCAAAACCCCATAGAATGTAGTTTTAAGAGCAAAAATAATGTTGCCGGTAAGCTATTACAAAGATAAGTTTCTTCGAAACTTGATACACAATGCATGGTACATACAAGACAAGCAAAAACAAAGCCAGACTTATACCTCATATAGTTGTGGTGTTCATCCCCCAACAACATTTTTTTCTTGATGTATTCCAGTATTGGATGGAAAACAAAACCTTACCTTGCTATATGTGACTCAGTGTACCAAGGTGTACATTATGATCTTTTTACTCAAGTTCTTGCCCAATAATGTAAGCTCAACCCAGATAATATGGCGTCAATGACAAAAGAGGGCTCTGAATTTTGGTAGCAAACCCTCGGAGAAAATATAGATACTCCAAGCAACCACCAAGGCTAAAATGATGGTTGTTATAGACAGGGAGCATCAAAGACCAAGGTTTAATCGGGACTTACAAGTCAAAAATGATCCATGTCCATAAACAAGAAAAACAAAAATGATAAGGGAAGCACTGGATTCCATTCAGCAACAGCACCTATTTTTTGACACATTCAGTACTTCATTTGGTTTTCGCATTAGAAAGCTTTTTAAGTTGGAATCAGAGTCTCCAACTCCAAAGAGACAAATCTTAAGCAAATTTGATGTAAGTTTCTTCAGCATATACACAAGATTGAGGATTTCATAGTTCATTATCATTCACAAACAAGGCACTTACAAAAGAATAACCAAAAATCACATTTTATAGCTACCTGTACTATGGCAATAAGACATCAAAGACCCTGCCAAGATGAAAGGGATGCATAGCCTGGAAGTGAGTCGCAAGGAGATAATAATAACAGGAATATTATTAAGAGAGAAAACCAAGACCAAGTGATTAAAACTTCTGCTGCATTACACTTTTCCAGTTCCACATCCATCTGAAAGAAAAATTTCCCACAAAGGCATGATTTAACAAGAAGCAATACTCAGTCCCAAAATAAGCTTTGCTAGAATCAAATCACCAAATGGAAATTTCTATTCGAGCAGACTACTATACTATTATAAAGAGCAAAGCATTGGTATGTGAACAAAGAAACCAGCAGCTTAGTTTCACTCACATTGGAAACGGGCCATAAATAAATGGCCATTTTTGAAGTTATTTCCTAATACCGCATAGCTGCTGTTCTTATATCATGATTGCCTCACTGTCGAAATTGCATTTCCTGAGAATAACCAAGTAGCTTTCTGAATAGGGGAATGAGGCCAATCAATGCTATCTGAAGCTGTTCTGAGCTATTTAAGCGGATAGTGACTTGTCCTGCTCCCCTGTTATTCAAATTAGCACGAGCAATCACGTTTGTAGATCGTCCTATGGGGAACTGAGACTGTAGATTGCATCCAATTGCAAGATCTCCACGCCAATCCATGACAGAGAGTCCAAGAGTAGATAGTGTATGGCCCAGAGGATAATCTTTATCTCTCAAAGTGGCCTCCAAACTACCACCATAAGCGACATCGCCACGACCAGTCATAGCACCACCAGTCATCACCAACCGGAACCGCTTGTTAACAATAAGTTTGTCTTCAAGCTTCACTCCAGCTGCTAAGGCATCACCCAAAAGCGTAACTGAAAGACCAGCCCCGGTCTTATTGTGTCTAAAATTATTAAATCTTGTCTCGCTGCGTAGAGTATACGCCATGTCCTTTCCTACACTCTGCATATCAAAACCAAATGAAGTTGCTTTCCCTTCCCCGTGCTTTACCGAACTGGCCAATTCCATTTGGAGATTGGACTCCTTCTTATCCTTGGTAACCTGACCAGAAAAACTTAATGGTATCTTGTCTTTAACCACGAACAATCTTTCTACGTTTATGCCCTCATAACCGACATCATGATCCCAACCATGAGTTTCTAGAACAGGCCTCACGAGCCACTGGTTTGAGTCCAGGTAACGATAACGATGAGTGGGATTGTCAGAATCAAAAGAAGTAGGCAAGGCCAAATCCGGCATGGGAACCGGCACGGATGCTGCACCGCCATTTTCTTCTTCTACATTCTCGTTGAAGTCACTTGGCAAATCCTTAGCCGAAGCCGCCATTTTCTTCAACAGCTTCCGTCGCCTTTTCTCCTCCTTTAACTGTTTTTTCATAAAAAGCTTTTCCCTATATTCTAGCTCATCAAAATAAGCCTTTTTCTGAGTTTTAGTCAGCTTAGCCAGCTGAGCCTTTGTTAAACGCTTAAATGGCGGTAATTCATCGTAATCTGATTCATCATCCGAATCTGATGCGTCATCCACGTCGTCATCCAGAGTATCCTCATCACCAAACTGCTCCTCAGGCAGTTTCAGTTGTGGTCTTGATTGGAGAAGCGACGACAGGAGGAATGGTAAAGGAGGTGCCCTTGAACGAGTAGCAAAAGGCTTTCCAGGTGGACTGTCTTGCAACTTTAGAAGAATGTTTGCCTCTGCCAGAATCTTTGATGCAAAGGAGAGCAATAACAAATGAGGCTTCCAAACCTGACCATTTGGCAAGACTCTCTGTCCAGCCCTGTTTGTTCTGCAAGCAGAGTGATTCTCCACTAATGAAACAGGGTTCATGAGTCGCATGTCTCCAGCTGCCTGCCGAATTGCTTGCTGGACCACATGAGAGCGTTGGGTGACAAACATATCATAACTAGAAGCAGTACCATTTGGGCCATCGGGTGGAGCACATGCAGCATGGGTCAGAACCACAATGGCATTAAACCATATGGACGGCCCAAATATTTCAGTGATTGTACTTAACAATGGCATATCACCAAAATCCCTGCTTTGCATGTCCAACCTATCAAGATATAAAACAATATCTGGAGGAGTCTTCTTGATGAACCGTTTAACAGAGTGGAGGATCTTCTCGTTCTGGCGTTGGTCAGACCAGGAAGGTAGAAGGCCAGGTGTATCAATGACCCGCACCTGAATACCTTGAACTGTTCCCACCACATCCTGGACCTTCTTTGTGCCCAACTGGAATGCATCGGTGCTGAACTTAACTTCATCAAATATAGAATTGATGGTTGCACTTTTGCCTACTCCAGTCTTTCCAAGAACCATGATAGTGCAAGAGAAATCAAGGGGTTCTTGTCCAGCTGCCTCGAGCTGCTCCGCCATGGCACTTGCACGGTCAAAGCTAAAGGCTCCGACACGACCACTGTTTCTCCCTCGCAGCTGTTCAGCTAGTCCTAGCCTGTACAAGACCTGGGCTACAACAACATTATGGGGAGTCTGCCCAAGCCTATGAGCAAGACGCAAGAATTTCACCCGGATCATCTGGAGCTTTTCACGGGTCTCATCATTCTCCTCAGCCTCACCATTCATGGGGTCTTCAGCGATCTGAGCTTGCCTTTGAGGTACAGCTCCATTCACTCGAGACTGCTGCGATGCACGAGGAGCAGGTTCTAACAATGGGGCAGCACGGCCAAGGCCAGCAGGGCGAGGAGGGGGAACCGGATCTGCAGAATTTCCAGACGACGAAACAACATCAGCTGCTGACTGAATTTCTGGTTCTCTGCTCTTCTCTGACCTGTGCTCGCCCTGAGGGGGAGCAGGATCCACAGAATTTCCAGATGACGAAACAACATCAGCTGCTGACTGAATTTCTGGTTCTCTGCTCTTCTCTGACCTGTGCTCGCCCTGAGGGGGAGCAGGATCCGCAGAATTTCCAGATGACGAAACAACATCAGCTGCTGATTGAATTTCTGGTTCTCTGCTCTTCTCTGACCTGTGCTCGCCCTGAGGGGGAGCAGGATCCTCAGAATTTCCAGATGACGAAACAACATCAACTGCTGACTGAATTTCTGGTTCTCTGCTCTTCTCTGACCTGTGATTGCCCTGAGGGGGAGCAGGATCTGCAGAATTTCCAGATGACGAAACAACATCAGCTGCTGACTGAATTTCTGGTTCTCTGCTCTTCTCTGACCTGTGCTCGCCCTGAGGGGACTCAGGATCCGCAGAATTTCCAGATGATGAAACAACATCAGCTGCTGACTGAATTTCTGGTTCTCTGCTCTTCTCTGGCCTGTGCTTCTCTCCCTCATGTCGTGTTTCTTGATCTTCAGGCTCTTCGACCACAGCATGGTTGTGCCCACCTTCTTCAACCTTCTCATCGGCAGGCTGAGGTTTAGAATCCCCACAATTTTCTGCTTTCAATTCAGTTGCATCAGCCTTCATATTCTCCTCCTTTTCGGCTGTAGAATATTCTACAGGCAGTGAGCTTCTTATTAGCAAATTCTCTGAACCTTCACCAACAGAAGTATGTAGGCTAGCTGAAGCGTCTTTTAGTTCCCAACTCTTGTCATCCTGATGCTCTGTATCAGGGCTAGCTGAAGCGTCTTCCGGTTCCCAACTCTTGTCATCATGATGTTCTCGATCCAAGTGGGTTAAAGAGTCTTCCAATTCTCCCCTCTCAACATCTTGATGCAAAATTTGTCCATTAGATTCATTTTCTTGAGAAAATCCAATCTCACCTGCCTCCACCTTGTTGTCATCTCCATTTTCCCCCTGTTCATGAATAACAGGCGTTTCCGCCAAATTTGTATTATCCAAATCCCCATTTCTAGACTTCTCGAGGACTACATCACACCCCCCATCCACTTCATTACCATCCATCAAAGATTCGGTTTCTCCAACAACAGAACTCCCCTTCATCTTGGCTTCACCATTACCAACCACACCACCATTCTCCAACCCATTTATTTCGACGGCCAGGTTCTTTGCAGTATCTTCCTCATCAACCACTACATCTCCAACCCCAATCTCAAAAACAGGTTCTGCAGCCATCAAATCTTCTATCTTTTCTTCAACAATGGTCGGTTGTTCCTCCTCATGATTCTGATCTTCAAGAGGTTGGTTGACCGCCTCTTCAAAATTATCAGCCTCCAGCTTTCCATTGGAGCTTCCATTAACTTCCAAAGAATCAAAATCTCGAGTCCTTTCTAAATTCTCATCTCCATTACGATTACCTTCCTCCAAAACAGGCTTTCCCGGATGCTCCAGCAGATATTCTTGTGTACAAATATCTTCCGGATGTGAATCCATGGCCTCCTCAAAAACATCCCCTTCAGAATCCTTAGATTCATGAAACCCATGAACGACTCTTTCTCCTACTATTGACTGAGAAATCCCATCTTCCACTGCAATTGATTCCCCCAAATGAGGTTTATCAACGATTTCAACCCCATTTTCCATCACTATTCTTTGATTGTTTCTTTAAAACCCTATAATCACCTGAACCAAGGACAAGCTCAAGAACTACAGATTGATATATATAAGCAAAATAAAACCTACTTATCAAGCAAGCAGATAACCACAAACACAGATCTTAAATTTAATATGTATTAGAGTGATTTCTCTTTTTAGGGTTTTTGAATAGAGGGTTAAAAGGCTTTAGCAGGAATTAAAAGGAAATGGAAATGGAAAGCAATAAATAATGGATAAACGAGAAAGCTAACCTGAAACTGGTGTGGGAGAGATTATTAGGAGCAGGAGGAGATAGAAAAAGTTATCTCTATTGTTTTTCGAATGGGGGGGGGTCTTCACTTCTTCTCCTCTTCAATTTTTCCCAGACTCATTTTCTCCTCTCTAATCTTAAAAGGATGAGCTACGGATAAGAGCTAATCGACGGATGAGAAAGCTTTAGGTTTAGATCTGACGGTGGATACCATTGCATCGACTTCATCGTGGAAGACGCCAATCTTCATAAAGGAAGGTGGCCTTTCTAAAATCTCTACCTACAATCTTTTGGTTTTTCCTCTATAACCTCTTCTGATAAAGGCCTAATTAATCTATGCCATACACGTGGTGCTCTGAATCTTCACCTGACTGTTCAATCATTTCACCACCGCTTGATTTCTATAATCGTGTAAGGTTAAGTAGTTCACCTATGCCCCCATCAAAAGGATTGGATTGGCCATCAATTCGAACGGTGTAGATGAATAACTTGGTGGGGGCATGTGTTTGGAACAGTAATTTTATTTATTTCATAATACTACTATCAATTCATATCCACACATGCTTTAAATGATGGCCCCACTTAATGACACCGTTAGATTAAAAATTAAATGGTACAGCTCTCGCTAGCAGGTACTATCAGGAGTTTAAAATCACTTCCCATTTATCTTTGAACAACTGAGCGGTGAGCACTCGCTAAACAGATCCCCTGGTTTTGTGAACTTGAGTTTATATTGGCCTTGGCTTGTCTCTAGCGAAGCCAGAAAGGGCTTGTCTCAGGGTTCATAGAATAGAGGACAAATGGTGGAAGAGTCAAAATCATGAGGCCCATGATTTAGATTTCTTCACTTATAAATAGATATGTGGCAATAAGTGTGTGAGAATAAGGAGGAGAGTTATCAAATGGGGAGAAGTCAAAAATCATGGGGAGAAAATAAATGACTTTTCCCCATTTTTATGCCAGCTGTCGCACAATGTATGGAACCCCGAGAGCCCTTTCTGGCTTCGCCACAGACGAGCTATTCAATCTCTATTGATTACACTCATAGATCAACACCTATCCTTTTTTACTCTATTAACTATGATTATGATTTATTGACTTTTACGTGAAATAATCTAATTTTTTAAAATATACATGTAACTTTAGTTCTTAGAAGAAAAAAAATGAAATGCAAGCCCTACTCTACCTAGCACACCAACCATCCATCCATTCTACAAAAGTATTAATCCCAAAAGTTAAAACTTAGGAGAATATTTTCCTCCTCGGTAGGTGATGCGAGGAGGGGCGTCTTGGGTCCTCTTTTCATGCCACGTGTTCCCCTTTAAATGTCCTTTAACTATGATTAAAGTTCACTAACCCATAGGGTTCAACCATCTACCCTTTGTTTTTAGAAAATTAGAGTAATTTTTTTTAATTATAGGGTTGAAAATTAACCTGAATTTACGACACGACAACTTTGTGAGAGTGAGGAGCAAGCAAACTAGTGCTCTAAAACTTATTAACTAGAATTAAAATTGCGGGGCTCTGTGAGTGCATTGAACTCTCCCGTGTTCAATCACAATTGAATAGCATCTTGACTCTAGTTTTATGTGCTATCAAGTCAAAACCTAACTTTGTGTAATTTGATAAGCTCCATTCTTTTTGTGGAACTTTTAAAATCTAGAAATTTCATTATTTCATGTCTAATTTTACTTAATGTCTAGAACTATATTATTTCATAGAATGTAAAAGTTCTACAAGTATAGAACTTTAAAGTTCTATTAAAAAATTTGGATTTTTTAAATTCCATGGATATGAAAATTCTAATTAATTTGAACTCCATAAGGGTGAGATATCATTGTGTAAAAAGGTTAAAAACCATCTCCCTTCTCATCACAGACTCTTGCCTCTTTCTAAAATATTAATGTTCTAGAATTTAGATGTTCTACTAAAAGAACGAAGCCTAAAAGATTTTGATAAAACTAAGGGAAAGTGATTTTTGATAAAACTAAGGGAAAGTGATTTAAAACTATTCGATAGTACATACTACCGAGAGTTCGGTCACTCGATTGAAAATCTAATGGTACCAAGGCGTACATGCATTAAATGATTGGCCCCATTTGATATTGGAAGTTGTTGGATTTTCAATTGGACGGCCCCAACTCTCAAGTGTTTTAAATCACTTCCCAAAATTAAATGCACATAGAATCGAAATTCCACCCTCATCAGTCATCAGTTCACTATTTGGGTTCAAAGATAGTTGCAAATCACTCACCTGCCCTTTGGTATCAGTGGTAGTGTCCGTACACTGTTAGGGTGTATTTCCATCGAGTCTGGATATTATCCAATATATATTGAATTTGTAACTCACAAATCCTTTTAATTATAAAGATTAAAGTATAATTAAAGGAAGTTAAAAGGGACACATTTTGACTCGTGGATGTGATTGAATTTAGGGGAGCTTGATATATCCCAACTCATTCCCACGAGTTGGTGTGCCAATTAAAAAGTAGGCCAAACTCAACATGCTAGGTCAAAACTTATTAATGGGATACTATAAAATTCAAAGAACGCCATTCTAATAATAGTAAATGAAGAAGAGGGCCATAGAGCTTGATCCATATTTGTATGTTCCTATGAAGATAGCAAATGTTTTATAGCCGACTTAATTGTCAATTTAGAAAACGATAAGGATAAAAACAAGAGCACCTAGACCTAGCTCAAGTAACATGCATTTAAAAAAAAAATGACAAACAAAAGCCTCCAAACCTAGTATCAACTGGGAAATAAATCATTAAAAAGTGTGGAGGATTGCCTCTAATATAAAGTTCTAGAAGTCTAAAATGCAATAGAAAAAATAAATTAAAAATTAATTCCAATACGTTTTATTTAATAAAAACTGGGAATTAGCTTAGAAAATCAAAATTTTATCTTCACTATAGTAGTGTTATGATTGCTTACTATCCTATTTAGAAAAGAATAAACTAATATGTTTGCTGAAAATAAAAAATAAGAGTTTAATTTTGAGACAGAACTATGCTTTATGACAGAAGAGCATAGCTATCCTTCTTAATTTAAAGATAATGACACTTTCGTAATTATGGAGAGGATAGTGGTAACTTTCTAAAATATTTTTTCTTCATAATCACAAGATTACCACCATCATAAGTAAGAAAGGGATCGAGAAGGGGAGGTCAAATCCGATTTTCGACTGTGAGGCATAGCTCTTCTTTGTATTTAAACTAAAAATAAAATAAAAACTCATAACATATATAGTTTGGTTACGGTAGTTATTAAAATGTTATTACTAATTTAAAAAGGGTGTTGCTAGGAGCACCCTAACCACTTTCTTTCCATACGTTGTGGACCTTAACCCTTCTGGAAATTGGAAGGCTGTGTTTTTAATTAAAAGAACTTTTTTTTGGGCGGGGTTGGGTTTGGTTACTTCGAAAGTTTCTGGTTGACTGCTTTCAAGTGGGCGCAATGGCACAACGAATTCTTCAACATGGGCAAAAATTAGCTTAACAAGTTACAGACCCTCAAGATCTTGTGGTTGCCTGAAACCAAAAATAGTACGACTCTAGCAAGTTGGTGCAATTAGGATGCATTGATTCTTCATTTTGCTGTTGACATGGATATTTTTTGGTATCAACCAGCAAGGAGACCATCAACTTTCTCTCTTGAAGCGTTACATACCCATCAACATGCCTTTTAAAGTTTGTACACGCCAACTAAAGCTTTAGTTGGCGAGCCTTTCAAATGTGTGCATGTGGCGAGTGTTTTGGCATAGGTGATGTCCTTGCTAGTTGCTACAAGAGAAGATCCTAAGTCTTTGCAAAAAGTTGAGATCATATTCAATCGTGATTGAACTCTCCTTGAGTTCAATTGTAATTAAATGACCCGACTTAAATTCCTTATTTTCCGGTTATATAATTTAATTTTTTAGATAAATACATATGAATTATACATAAATCTTATGATGAATTAATGTGTTAAAATCTCGGATAAGAAAACTCATTTATTTCATTCAATTTAACTAGTTTGAATGAATAAATTGCATGAAATAAAAGAATAACAAAAAATAACAAAATACTCAAAAAAAAAAAAAAAAACTGGGGATCAACGCACTAGCCGATCGATCGCCCGACGTAGGATTTTGCCATGTTGATGTGATTTTTCGACCATTTTAACTCCATGAGATCTCCAAACTCTATAAATAGTCCTCTAACTCGAGAATCAGGATTCTTATATGCTTCTAATCCTAAAAGAGAGAAAAGTGAGAATTTTTTTAAGAGATCAAAAGGGAGAAACTGAAAGAGTTCAAATATTAGAGCAGGAAAATGAGAAAGAAAGCGTGAAGATTGATATAGAATCATATTCACAAGCGATAGATCGTAGGGAAACGATAAAGGGAGGTAAATAACAACTCTAGTCTTCAATATTTTGAACATTAACCTAAAAGATGGATTGAAGGAAGTAAACCTAAGTAAGAACATGAAAGTAAATAGGATGTAAAGAATTTTGATTTTATTCGTATCTAATTATTTATGGATTATTTAAAATAGGATGTGAAGAACCATTATTTTTATTCCTATCTTATTATTTATGAATTTATTAAAATAGGATGTGAAGAATATGTTAAGATTATTTATGATTCAACGAAGGATTAAACAATTTTATTGAAGTGTATGGATGATTAGAGAATTAATGGAATTAAATGGATAAATTATTATGAGAATTTAACCGTATGTGAGTTGATTTTATATTTAAAATTCATGAAAATTCTTATTAATGAATGGTGTTATAATTAAGACGTTGACCCGGATTTAAATAGAAAGAAAATGTTGATATTTACATTAAATCGTGATTTATTTGTGGTTTGATATAAATTGTGATTTTATATTGCGAATCATTTGGAAATATGATGTCTTGTATACTTCTTTTATGTTTCTTCATACGTGATATACATTTGGGTAAATGAGCATTTGAGAAAAATTAAGCTTGCCTAGGCCTGATTAACATAGTAGGATGAGGCGTTATGGTGAGATATCCTATGGTCCTTGACGATTATTCTTAGGTGTAATTTAAACAAAAAGTGTATCATTGAGCACTCACGAACAAAAAGATACATAATGATTAAGAAGAATCTAAGACATTAAAAAAAGTATAAGTAAAACCGAATATAAAAGTAAGTAAGAAGAAAAAGAACACATAAAAGCAATGATGTATGTATGTGTTGTGCACCACCGGATACCATCAAAGGGTGAGAAGTATGTTAAAGTAAATAAGTCGTCGTACCGGAAAATGTACTAAGCCGTCCGTGCCGGGTAATATATGAAGGGTGGTATTTCAGTAAAATAAAGTATAGTAATCCATTTCCTTATACGGTAAAGTAGTAATTTAAGTTATTAATAATGCACGTGAATGATTTGTTCCTGAAACAGTAAAGAAAGTAAAAAAAGAAAATAAGGAAAGAAAAGAAGAAAAGAAAAAAAAAAAATTGACACAATGTATGTGGTTGTTTTTCCGCACTCTGATTATGTACGTGAACCAATGTATGAATTTATATACTGCATGTAATTTAATATTCACTATATTGTCATCTATAGTCTGTTATATATAGGGAGTAACTCGTTACTCAGCCGATGACTTTTGCTGTCGGCAGGTTCAGGTTTTGATATTTGTGCACTCGGGTCATGGGAAGAAGAAGATTACTTTGAGGAACCGGAAGGTGATTATCCCGAGAATTTAGTTGATTTTAATTTAGTTTAGTTTTTATGATTATGATCATGATGGATAATCAAAATTTTATTATATTTCAGTATGAATTATGGATGATGGATTTAGTTGATTTTATTAAAGAAATTTTTAGATTCGTATTTTAATGTGCCTTAAATACTTCTAATAGGATGGTTTGTTAAGTAAGTCACATGTCAAGATCTCATATTCTCCTAGGTGGGGTTTTGGGGTGCGACATCAACTATACCCACAAGTCAGCAAGTGCCCCTTTTTAATCCTCATTAGTCGTGGTTTAAGAATTATTAACCCTTAAGGTTCAACAATCTAACCTTAATTTTTCAAAAAAAAAATTTAAAAAATTACTTCTTATAGTTAAAATTATTTAACTAGGGTTAAAAGGGAGCCTAAATGCGATTGAAATGTCCGAGTTCCACCGCAATTAGACAGAATCTGGACTCCTTTGCAAGTAGATGAAGGTATAAACAGCAGGAGCTCCTTTTTAGGAGCTGTTATGCTCTCAGGCATTCTCTACTCTAATAGAAAAGGCAACACATCTCTTGTTGTAATGATTGCAAGAGCAAGGGCTAGTAAACTACAAACTAGGATACACATGGCATAGACTCCACTCAGGATAAAACTAGAGGTGTATTTGAGCCTAAACTTGCCAAATTTGAGCTTGACCAAGTTAATTTGAGCTTTTCAAATGTTTAGGCTTGAGCTTGGTTTGAGCAAGCTTATCCAGTTAGAGTTCTATTTGAGCTCGAACTTTTTGCAAGCCGTGCCAGCATGTTCACGAGTTAACTGAAGCTTGATTCATGAAATTCTATTGTTTAATTTTATATAATTTTAATAAACAAATTTATTAATAAACAATAATACAAGAAATTATAAAAATTTATTACATTCATATACGAAAAATAAGATTTGGGGTAATCATTGGGTTCAAAAAAATAAAAGTTAGATAAGAGATTCTACCTTTAGTTTCTCATTATATTTTTGTTGTTATTATTATCTCTCAAACTTATTTATTTAAATTAAAAATTTTACAAATTACGACAATAAAGTTAAAAATATCATTTTATAATAATATAAATAATATTATCAAAATATATTGATATAATAGTAATGATAATAGCTCAATCTTAACATTTAATTAAAAAAAGTTAAATAGGAAAAGTTTATTTTGCATTGTTTCTCAAGGTAACAAGTGATGATGCGACACTAATGGCTACCACCGTGAGACTTTGAAAATTTAAGAATGGGGTTAGGCTGGTGTAGCATTTTTATAATAATAATATTTCTGGCTCAAGTCAAACATAGCTCAGCTTGAATTTGACTTTCAAGTTCAAATAAAAGCTTAGCATGAATCATGGGAGCATGAAATGCAAGCTTGAGCTTTGGCTCAAACGAGCTGAGCTCAATGAAGCCCCCCACATAAAACCATTTTTGTCCTTGTCTAGTTGCACCTAGGAGCTGGGGTTGGATTATCGTGCAGGGGAACTAACAATGGGGGTTCAGGAGAGTAGCCCTCAAAATTTGTTTACATTCGTTCATGGGCCATCATATTTGTTTATTTATACTTATAAAGAATATATTTTTTTCTCGGAAGTTTTGGGGAGCTAGACTCTAGAGTACCCCGTTCTGCCACTCTTCCTCTTATTGGGGCTGAACTTGAAGTGGGTTAGACTTGAAATGGTGCTAAAAAAAATTGGCTCGAAGCCATGCTCAAATACAAATAGCTTGGTTTGAGCTCGACTCAATTTATTTAAAAATTAAATGAAAATAATAATATATATTGTTTAGTTTTTTATATGAAAAATATTTTTATATAATATTCAAGCCAAGCTTGAGCAGAGCCGAGCCGAATCAAATAGGCCTTGGCTCAAGCATGCTTGAAAAATCAGCTCGTCTCGGCTCGGCTCGATTGTGCAAAATTTTCGAGCTTAAGTTCGGCTTGATCGAGCTGAGCCTTGGAGCTAGCTCGGCTTGGATACACCCCTAATTGCACCCAAGTCCAACACGTCCCTCCCATGCTATTCTTTGCAGAGAGGATCCTCTCCTTCAATCCCCGAACGGCTAACCCCTGTGAGATCGAGTAGTTAGTTGCAGAGGAGCAGCGTGAATGGCCTGAGGTCACGCAGCTCTCTTCTCAAATTAATCAACTCGCCCGAAGCAGACATCATCTCAATCTCATCTGCGTTCACGTACCCTAAGCCCTGGCGATCCAAATTCCAAACTTCTATCAATTCCTTTTAGAATCGTCGTTTTTACCAATTTATTTATTTAATGTTCTTTTTGTTGGAGTGGGGCAGGAAGTTTGATTCAAATCCTCCAATACAGGAGACTAAGATATCGAGACAGGACCTGTCACCGGATTTGTTAATGGCGGAGGGATATGAATCCCTTCTTTTCTTGCGCCCGTAGTTCCGATAAAAGGACTTGGCTATTCCGGTAAGCTGTTTGTGTAATTGCCTCAACCATTGTTTATGTGCTGTGATTCTCGCATTCAGTTTAAATGTGCGGCTAAATTTCTTAAATCAAATGGAGAATTTCATATCTACTTCATGTGGCATGAGAGTGCTCGTGTTGCATTCACCTTTCGCGCTCTAATGATAGAGATTCTTGGATTAGTTTACTTTTCCGGTTTGTTAGTGTTGTAGGCATGCCCATTTGGTTGTTGTTTCAATGAGCATAAGAGGATTTATTGGCTGTACATGCCTTCCCCTTATTCTAGAACTCCTTGTCTGATGATTTAGGCCAACATCTGTAAATGGAGTCTCTACTCGTTATGCTTTACCATTCTTGAAAAATCTCGAGGAGGGCTCACTGCAAAAAGGGGGAGATGCCTGCAAAAGTGGAAGGAATGGACTGTCAAGAGAATCCCTTCTTAAGGTTGTCGACAAGGGATGTTGTATAATCACAGATCATGGCCATTTTGGTGAGTTAACAAGTTACTGATTGATAAACGCAGTATCCGAGGAACCTCTTAGTAGGCTAGAATCCACTTTCACTACTTCAACCATAAAAGCAAACTCATGGCATTTTTTACATGGGAGCCTAGGCTTTAATTTGATATCAACACTCAGAGTTGATTTCTGTTCGTTTTGAAATGCTTAATTAGTGATTTTTCGTTTAAGTTCTTAATCTAGCTAAATTTTGGGATTTGGGCAGTTATTTTCAATTTATATGGGCCTCACGCTCTGTGTGATGATACGGTAAGAGTATAATTTAATCTCACATTTTGCAAGATATCACAGGTAACCTGATTTGTCTTCCTTCTCATTTCACATAATGTATGATGACTGCCTTGTCCCTCCCTCCGATCTCTAGCATGAAACAAAGGGAGTTTGGCATTATGATTCTTAGCTGGCCAGAGGGTGTTTCTAGAAGCACAGGTAAGAATTAAGATCCTTTCAGGGATGTTGCCCTACGTGATCTGTTTGGGCCTTTGGAAAGAGAGTAACAGACAATCAAATCCTGCATGCCTAGGCTCTATGCTTTGATTGGGTGGAGCATACAAGCTGGGCTGTTGTTCTTCAGGAGTATGGGTATACTCATACTTCTGATTTTGTGGATAGATGGACTCACGTAGTTTTTGAAGACCCCTATGTCTTTTTTGTAAGTTCATTTTGGGGAAATACTCTCATATTTTGTTATTTCTTTCCATTTTTTAAAATACAATTCTTGTTGTTCATTAAAAAAAAATAGATTTGTTGCATCATTGGAATTGCATTGTTGGTTTACAGATTGTTCCTGTTATGATTATTTTCACGAGTGAAGAATTATATGTTACACAATTCTTCACGCATTCTTAATTGAGATGAGGGTGATGATGTTTCTCTGTACATAGATGCCTGCAGTTGGTTTTTAACTTACTACGGGATAATGATGATGCCATTAGGTGATGGGGCTATTTTCTCTCTCTCATTACTGATTAGGATTTTTTGGAGTCAAGCTGTATTCTACTTTAGTATTGCCTAGTCACTTAAAAAAAGTTTGAAACACGTAGAGCTTGGGTTTGTAGGGTCATGAGTCAAACTAGTGGATGCAAAACAGAATAAATGGATTTTGGCTGATTGGGGAGTATCTCCCAGTGATTCCCACTGTCTTTTAGACTTCTACCCATATCAATGGTTGAAATTAGATTGATTTTCTGTCAACCTGTTTTATTTGTTGTCAACTTGTATTTTTTTTTTTAGTGTTTTCTTGGGTGACTGAAATAATGTTAGTTTACTAAGAGGTCGGGTTTCTAGTTTCATGAATCAAACGAGTGTATGCAACACATAATAAATGGATGTTGCCAGATTGGGGACTTGTGCTACCACTTCATCTTTTAGACTTCAGCCATATAATGGTTGAAGTCAGATTGTTTGTTGTTCTTTCTATTTGTAACCCCCCCAAAAATGAATTTCTTATAAAAGTAAAAGTAATAATTTCTTTGCAGTAGACTAGTAGTAATGGGAATCCTGATTGTGAGAAAAATGGCTCACTTGGATAAGCCAAGGCTAGCAACTCAAAGATGTAATTCCTAGGTGTGGATTGTTAGTACAAGCAACTTACTTAAGGCTAACCCCATTACTCTTTTTTGTTTATAAAGCAGGTAAGAACACAAAATTACTTCTAAATTCTAAGCAACAGGCTCAAACAGTTAACAAAGCTATTAGGCTATGACATGAATGTATGTATGTTTATGCACACACACAGATAGATATATATGTATATGAATGTATGTATATGTGCGCACACACACACATATGAAAGCCATCCTTCTTGTTTGTCATGCAGACCTGCAATAAATGCATCCATTATATCATGGACATCCTGGACCGTTAATCCAACTTGGAAACCTGCTTGTTGCTATACCTGCAGTTTTTCTTGATCAAGGATTCATGGTTATGTGACAAGTATCTGGTTTATAGTCCTGTGTATCTTTAGAGAGGGAGGCTGATCTAATATCACATAATATTAAGGAACCATGCACTTGTCATCTACATAATGTTCCATTCTCTAGCTCATATAAGGACTCTCTCATTGATATCTCCATCTTTTGTAGTAGAAAGGATTGGGATTTTTTTTATAGTTCTCTTGTAGGCTGTAGCGTTGGAGAACACTATGTCAGATTGGGAAGAGGGGGCTTACTCCCTTTCAATTCTATGCAAGTCTCTCGTGGACAACTTCAATTGGGTTTTTTATGGGGTGTATGGGTCGTCTACATATGCGGATCAGTTGCATTTGTGGACAGAGCTTGACAATGTTGCTTTTCGTTGGAATCTCCCATGGTGCATTGGAGGGGATTTCAATTGCGTTTGCTCTCCTAATGAAAGGTCTAATGGGGGACCATTTACCTGCAATATGCGAGCTTTTGAATCTTTCCTTTCTTGCAATACCCTCCTCGACTGCCCATTGCTAGGATTGCGGTTTACTTGGTCCAACTTCCAGGTACCGGCTATTTGCACCAAGCTAGACCGGTTTTTGGTTTGTCATAGGTGGGAAGACAAGTACCCGGATGCGAGATCCTCTTCTTTGACCAAGTCCACATCGGACCATGTCCCAATACTGCTTGATCCTTCTGAAATTAAGGGTGGGCCCTGTCCTTTTAAATTCCAAATAATGTAGATGGACCGCCCTGATTTTCTGAAGTTGGTAGAGGACTCTTGGAGGCTCAGTTCTTTTTGGGGGTCGGCTAGTACCAAGTTTGGCTTGAAGCTAAAATTCCTCAAGGTGCACCTTAAATCGTGGAACAAAGAGGTTTATGGTTCGATTACGCATAATAAACATAGAATTCTCTCAGAGATAGAATGCCTTGATGCTTTAGAAGCAGAGTCCATCCTCTCGGCCATTGATAAGTATCAAAGAGAGAAACTTAAGTTAGAGTTCCAAAATCTCTTGAGATCTGAGGAAATCTTCTAGAAACAGAAAGCTAGGCTTCAGTGGCTTAAAGAGGGGGATCAAAATACTCGTTTTTTCCACCGGGTTGCGAATTGTAAGCGGAAGGTTAACCTCATTTCTAGTCTCCGAATTGAAGATCAATTAGTTGATAATGATAAGGACATAGCAAGGGAAGCAGTTCGATTTTTTGAGGAATTGTACTCGCAGGAGAGGCCTTACGGATCAAAATTGGAAGGTCTTAAGTTCTCATCCTTATCGGAGGCCCAGAGACAACCTTGAGAGTCCTTTTACTAGCCAGGAGATCCTTGCAGTGATTAAAGGTATGGCTGGAGACAAAGCCCCTGGGCCAGATGGTTTTTGTATGGAATTTTTCAAGAGGTCTTGGTATATTGTGGGGGAAGACTTTATGCAAGTCTTTCACGAATTTCATACTCCCAACACCTTTGATCCAGCCCTAAATAGAACATTCATAGTCCTCATCCCCAAAGTTGCAGGTGCGCAAAGGATCAATGAATCCAGACCGATTAGTCTAGTGGGGAGTGTGTATAAATAATAAAATCATGGCAAAAGTGTTAGAACTCCGGCTAAAATTGGTCATGAATTCGCTTATCTCTCATTTCCAATGTGCTTTTTTGAGTGGGAGACAAATCCTAGATGGGCCTCTCATTACAAATGAATGTCTTGAGGAGCTGCTGAAGAAGGAGGAGCCTAACATTCTTTGCAAGATTGACATGGAGAATGATTATGACCATGTAGATTGGGGTTTCTTGGATTATCTCCTTATAAGGATGAGATTCGGGGTAAAATGGAGGGCTTGGGTGAGAGCTTGTTTTGGAACAGTTCACTTCTCTGTTCTGATCAATGGATCTCCTCATGGTTATTTTGGGAGCTCTTGAGGTCTTCGTCAGGGAGATCCCCACTCTCCTCTCTTGTTTCTTTTGTTAACAGAGGCTTTGAGTAGAATGATCCAGAAAGCATCACCCTCGCTTTGGGAAGACTTTTATGTTGGACGTGATCTTCATATATCTCATCTTCAATTTGTTGATGACACTCTTCTCTTTTGTGATGCCTCCTGTAAGTAATTAGCTTTAGTCAGATGCCTGTTTCGACGTTTTGAGGCGGTGTCAGGGTTGAGAATCAATTTTGGCAAGAGTATGCTATTTGCAGTGGGTGAAGTACCAAATCTGAGGGAGTTGGCAGCTTTTGGATTGTAAGATGGGTCTCCTTCCAACATCATATCTCGGACTGCCCTTGGGTGCTCCTTTCAAAGCTAAATCAGTTTGGAATCCAGTCATTGAGAGGTTCTCGAAAAGATTTCAAAGATGGAAATCGTTGTATCTTTCCAAAGGAGGCAAAATCACTTTAATTAAGAGTGTCCTTTCCAGCCTACCAACATATTTCATTTCCTTGTTCAAAATCCTAGTCTCTATTGCATCTATTCTGGAAAAAATGCAAAGGGATTTTTTATGGGATGAGAGAGTAGTGACTAGGAAGTATCATCCCAGTCTAAGTGTAGTGGGGGCCTCGGTATCTTTTCCCTTTCCTTGGTCAACAAAGCCCTTCTAAGGAAGTGGCTTTGGCATTTTGGGGAGGGACATGATAGTTTGTGGAGAGCTGCGGTAGTGGCTAGGCATGGTGAGATCAATAGGTGGTGCCCTAAGATTGGGAGGGGGCCAATAGGTGTTGGGGTGTGGAAGGTCATTTTGTAGGGACGAGAAGACTTCTCAAAACTCACCCGTTTTAAGGTCGATAATGGTGAGGAGTTAAGTATAAGCCCGATCGGTCGGGATATTAGGATTTGGAGTCCGGATAATAAGGGGCGGTTCTCAGTAAGGTCCTTTTTACAAGCGTGGCAATCTAGGCCTAGTCTACCTTTTCCTCATCAGGATGTTTGGTATCCCGCAGTACCTTCTAAGGTCTCTTTCTTCTTATGAACATCGGTTCTAGATAAAATCCTTACTTGTGATCACCTTATGCATAGAGGATGGTGCCTGACAAATCGATGTTTTATGTGTTTTTCAACATAGGAATCCATAGATCACTTTCTATTGCATTGTCCGTTTGCGAGAGTTATTTGGTCTTACTTCCTTTCTCATCTTGGTATCTCGTGGACCTTCCCCCATTCCTTTCAGAACATCTTACCTTGCTGGCTTTCAGTGGCGTTCCTTGTGCCGGCGAGCATGGTTTGGCCTTTCCTTCCAGGGGCGATAGCTTGGACCATCTGAAAAGAAAGGAATAGGAGGGTTTTTGAGGACACCCCGTGGACCATTCCAAAGATCCAGTCACGAGTTTGCCAGTTAGTGTCTGTGTGGTGTTCGGTATGGGGGAACAGTGGTGACCCTTGGAGGGATTTCTTGCCGCCTTAGTCTCTTGTGTTTACTTTTATCCTTTCCTGTTGCTTTTTTGTTTCTTTTGGGTTCACTTTCTGTGAGCTTTCGTTGTTCTCCCTTTGCTTTTATATAGTGATATCTTGATTACCGATCCAAAAAAAAAATCATATATATAATATATAAAATATGCATGGACTTGTCATGTTCATAAATTTTCATCATTAAGTAATTGATAACAATTATTTGGTTATAGAAAAAATGGGACTCCCGCTTAAATCAAGGAAACAGGGTCTTTATTGTTGGTGATTTCAACATTGCTCCTGCTGCTATAGATTGCTGGGATGCAGGCCCTGATTTTGGGAAGACCATGTATTATATATGATCACTTACCAATTTGTATCTGGCCATATGGACCAATATGATGATGAATTCTTGATAGTGCTTGAGCATTACATTGTGATTCTATTAACATATATATAAAAGGAGAATGGTAGCTCTCGCCTACTTCATTCTCCTTTTTTTAATTCCGAAAATGCCCAATTTTTTGAATTAAACTTCTTTTTATTCCAAAATTGTCCTGCGTATGCTACAACTACTGTTCTCCTATTCAAATCAACTTTTACTACCAATTTTAACTCTCTTCTATCACTAACCTCTGCTGACTCATCCACCACCCCCGTCGATACACTTTACGTGACACTGCCTTAATACCCTCAGACCACGTGTCCACTGCTTCTGTTCCTCAACTACTTCAGGAATGACAAGAATAACTCAGATCATCATCTGAGTGCTATTCTCTTGGTTTATGCAGTTGCTTGATTCAACCCCAGTGAATAATAGCTTACTGAGATCTGTTATGAAAGAACACTGTATGTCTTGATTTTTTTTTTCCAGATTAGGAACTTTTCCGAATGGCCTGAACTAGTGCATTAGATGTCTGTTCATGCATATTTCGTGGTTGGTAGTTTAGCTAGCTAGGGCCAATTTTAGTTTTTTCTTTAAAAAAATTAAAATTTTTTATTTTATTTGATGGCTTGTTTGAAGTTTCTAAATTGCAGAATTCGCTATATGAGGAGAAGTTGCATGACCATAATCAGGTTCAGCTTTCGTATAGGTATCCATACGTTACTAGTACATCGGTAATAGGTATCAAATACAAAGATGGGATTCTCATGGTTGTTGATATGGGTGGTTAGTTAATTTGTTGTATTGACAGTAGAATTTTTCAATGGCTGGGTATTTTTTTTTTCTTTGGATGAATGCTATATTCCTACAAAAATTGACTATAACATTAGCTGGAAGTGCTCTTGCAAGCTTGAGTGCTTTCCGATTCTGATATTTGATTTGAAGACAATGAATCGTGGCAGAATTTTTTTATCTGATCACTAGCATTGCATTATTTTTTCATCATGTCTCTTGTAATGTCAATATAACACCAATGTATGTACAAATAATTTACTTTGTGACATACCTGATACCACTACTTTTTGCTATAAAAGGGGATCGGGTAATTTTGTAATTGTGCTGGTGCCTTGTTTCTCTTTATTGTCAAAGCTGGTAAAACGACAACCCATTTCCAGCACCTTGTAGCATGCAGCGAAAAATATGGCCCATATATGTGAAACTGAAAGAGTTGCAGAAATATCATTCTCCTCACTTGTATAGTCCAGAAATGTGTAAACATGCATCCAGAAAATTATGTTGACATCATCTATAGCATGTGTCGTTGCACCATGTTCTGGAGAAACTGCTTGGGAGAGTAAAACAATTCATCCCGACAATGGAATTTCTTGACAGATTGATTGTTCCAGTGCATGATTGTATGGAGATTATTATAAATTTACATAATTGAATGAAATATTATCAAAAGCTTTCCCTAGCTTTGATCACAAGTAATATGTCATTCTAATCATAGATTCATATCCAAACAAAAGAAGAAATCTGAAGAATAAGAAAACATAAATGCAGTCTTTGAATTGAGTATTGATTACTTATCTGTATTTTGTATTGAGTGGAGTGGGCTTATGAATTATGATACATGCAGCCTAAATTTTGCAATATTTTTTACTGGTTAGGTGTTGTTATGTATCATAATCCTTTTTATACTTTTTTTTTAAAGTAAAGAAAAGTTGATTCGAAAGTTTCATTTGTTTTTTAGTTACTATTTATTCTTGCTTTACTATGAGGTTGCAGGGTCGTATTTGATTTGTTCATTGTAGTTATCTCTGACAAATTCATCATCTTTCTTATTCTCTACAAAAGTGAATCCCCATCTAAATAGAGAATGGCTGTGGTGCTTCTAGATGTTTTATTCTTACTCAAGTCTGTCCTCAACTGTGTAATGTTTATGATAACTCCCTTAAGTTGATATGCAACATTGTTTCATATTCAACTGATTAGTAAGTTATTTGACCGAAAGCCATGATGCATGCTGAGAGCTTGCTGAAAACCCTTCCCAGATGCAGATTGAAGTTAGAGGGAGTTGTTTTGCAGCAACTATGAAGTCATTCTTAGTATGTAAGTGTTTAACTTGCTTTATTAGCTTTTGGCACATGTTTTTGAAATATAAATTGATTTACCAGCTTGCTCAGATAAGGGAAGATTATCATGCTCATTAACTCTTTCATTTATCACTAAATTTCTTGCAAAATTACTTGTTGTTTTAGTCTTTTAGACAATTTTCAATTGCTTAAACCATTTTCATTTTCAATTCAATTGTGTAAATACTATGGTCCAAAATCCAAATGTGTAAATAGTGGTTGAATTTGTTCATACGTATCTAGATACTCATGATCATATAACTTATAAGAACACTCAGAACCATAGTTACCAAACACTCGTATTATACCCGTATAGTACTCGTATAGAACTTTTAGAGGGGTCGCCATTTAAAACTGCGTACTTTTGACATGTTACGTGTTTTTCGCATATCACCGTATAATACTCGTTTAATACATGAATTACATATTAAACGCATACAATACGTGCGTTTTTGCCGTACTTTTACCGTGTTAAACGCATATTCCATATTAAATGATTGTTATTAATTAATATCATATTTTCATTTATTTATAATTATTAATTATTATTTAATTTTCTCATACTTTTACCGTGTTTTTGTCATATAACACCCGTACTTCCCGAACAGATCATTGCCAGATTATACCCGTACTCAGAACTCCCAAATCATTTTTGTTATCCAAAATTATATTGATAACAAGGAAAAGTTGTTACAGAGTCCAAAAAGTTGGTTTTTACAATTACAAAGATATTTAAATTGTTCTATTGTGGGAAGTGCTGACACCCTGTTAACTTTGTGGAATCTGTTTTAATTTCTTCAACACCCTTAGTTCTGCCATTTATTTAGCAGCCCTCTGTTAGAACACAGATTGACATTTGCTCTACTCTATTTTCCAGTTGAAACCTTTGAACATGGATCATAGCTCTGAATGTTTTAGTGTAAAGGGGTCTTATGTGATGGAAATAAAATCGCCGAAACCGATACGAAATGGACGATACATATAAGTGTCAGTAGCCCCCTGTACGATACTTATATTGATACGAAATAGATGATATGTATCGCTTATTACTTATTTATGTTTTTGTTCATTGTATTATTGTAATTGTGTTTGTTATTTTGTCTTTGAGTAGCTTCCCATGACTTTATATTTGAGAAATTTGATTCCTATAACCCATTTGATTTCTTAAAAAATTTAATTTGATTTTTTAAAAACTTATTACAGTTGGGACCGATATATCCTTCGAAACCATATATTTATTCCTTGCTTTACGTAGCTGAAGCACTACAACTTGCTTGGTTTGAATTACTAGCATAGTGGATGGTAGACTTGGTAGTAGAACCATGGTTTTAAAAAACGCCGAAACCATTACGTAACGCCCGTTATGTAACGGTTTCGGCCGAAACCGTTACCCGATACCGTTACATTACACCCTTTTTCCCGTACGGGTACCGTAATGTTTTCGACATATTTTTTCACTAAAAATATCATTTTCGACACAATGTGGGCCTATTAGGCCCAGATTGCAGACACATTTCATGCGTCGCAGAGGGGCTCCAGCTCCCTGCTACCCCCCCGGGCAATCTGCTAAAGGTAAAACGATATTTTTTAGTGAAAAAAAAACCCTTTAGAATCTTATTATTTCTTCCTTACATCTTTTTTAAAATTTTCCTATTTATTATGATTTTTTATATTTTCTTAAGCAAAAAAAAAAGCCGTAAAGGCCGAAACCGTACCGTAACGGTTTCGGCCGTGTCCGTTACGGTGTCCGAAACCGTTTTTTTGAACTATGAGTAGAACAGCTAGACATATCTTGGGAATGACATTGGACTTGTACTCAATTGCCTTTATAAATTTATTTGCTTTAAGTCTGGTTTGAAAATGGATAAAATCAACCTGTAAGATCCCATTAACTTGAGCTTTAAATTTAGTCTACTCTTGAAATATTTTTGTAGTCAGCTCGAAATTTCCATCTCCATCTGCATTCCTCGTTTCTCTGTGTTAGTGTGAACAATGGAGAATAGAGAGCATGAACCTAATTAGAACATGTTCTTACTTCTAAGAACTTCCATCTATAAATACCTTATGGTTACTTTATGTGGGCCACTTTCAAAAAATGTGCCAAAATGAAGATGATCTCTGTTGGATCATCAGACTATAACTGTTAAAGCCCCTATCAAGATCAGTGGAATGAGGTCTTACTCTTAACTAGATGGAAGTCAGAAGTTATGCCAATTTTTTTCTTTTGTGGTACCATTTTTAAATTTCAAAGCCCCTATCAACTGGTAAGCATGTTGAACGCATTTTTAAATGGCAATCTGAAGTCATCTCTACTTTTGACTTTTTGGCCCACTGAGTACACTGTAGATGATGATGATCATTTACCATATGTTTTATAGTTCTTTACCTGTTGCCCGTCTTGTTTGGGGTTCTTCATTATCATAGTGTGTTCAAATCAGCATGTCTGTCCCTATCTCTTATGTATCTTGATGACTGAGGATGAAGTTTAAATGATGAAGGCTCATCAGACATTCTTTTGCATTGGCAATTTAACCTACATGTTGCTACTATGAGCTTTGGGGCTCAATCCTAGGATACCCGCAAAGTGCGGGTTAGATGTGACATTAGGCATAGAGACGTGTCTAGGTATTGTGACCAAGGAAGAGTACTTTTGTGAGTTCGTATTTAACAAGGTTCATCCTTGGCAGGGGCGGAGCCAGGGGGCCTAGGGGGCACGTGCCCCTCCTCAACTTTTGAAGAAAACATAATTATCTCTCTCTCTCTCTCTCTCTCTCTCTCTCTCTCTCTATATATATATATATATATATATATACTATAATATAAAGAAATAAGTGTCACCTAACCCCGTCTCTTTGCTCTCCAATCTTCAATCCCAAGAATCCTATGAGTTCTATTTTAAGGATGCCACATGGCACCCTTCTTTAATCTCAACCGTTAACTCTCTTTCTCTCAATTCAAAAACCATTAAAGGGATGTTAGGGGATTGTGATCCTCTATTTTCTCTTACGGATAAGGGTGTGTAGAGACGTGTCCCTCCCCCAACTTTTCTCTCTATCCCCACCTATTAAGTCTCTTCATTTTCCTCTCTCACATCTATACTATAATTTTCATAGTGGCTTTCCTCTATAATTCCCACTATTTGATCCCAAAAAAACCTCGAATGATCTCTTCCCAAATTTTTTCTCATCTATCTCATATTCCTCTTTTCTCTCTCTCAAAGAACACGACTCCTCCCAATATTTCCCAAGAGTCCTCTCACGTTTATCTCAACTGTTTTTTTTTTAGTTATTCTCTTCTCATTTTTCTTTGTATTCTCATGCATTGCACGCAGACTTTGTTAGTATATATATATATAGGGAATAGCATAAGCATGGCCGCATGGGTCAGTGTCCCCTTGGTCTTTTGGGGCAGCTACCCTTGAACTTTTGAAAAACAATCTTTTATAATATGTTGTTTAATTATTTAACGAGGATAGTTTTGGGACAAGGGGGCAGCTGTCCCTTGAACTTGAAAAAATATATTATATTATTTAATAGGGCATAGCCATTGGGCAAGGGTGCTTGAACTTTTTATACTATGTTATTTAATTATTTAAAAGGGCATAGCCATAGGGTAAGGAGATAGCTACCCTGTAAACAAGGAGAAACAATACCCATAGGATATGTAGTATGGACGAAATGACCCACGAAGTTAGTCGTAAATATTTTTTGGGGGGGCTTTGCCTCCGAACCCCCCATCCCCCTAGTCCAAAAATATTCCGTGCATGCTTAAACATTTTCCAAAAATTCATAAAAAATAGTACTTTCAATCAACTATTGTGTTCCCCCTACAATAAAATCCTGGCTCCTTTGATCCTTGGGTTGGTGCCTTCTCAGATTTCACCATGAAGCTGGTTCTCGTAGTCCACTATACTAAATGTAGGTGTATTTTAATCATAAAAGGAGTTTTATTTTTTAACATCCTTCTCAGTTTTGCTATTTGTTTGTTGGCTCTCTGTTAAAGCACATTAGATAGTCATCTGATATGCTCCGGGTTCCATTTTTCTTTTTCCTCAAGACCTTCAAATCTTGGACATTGATGACTCTGTGAGGCTGTGCCTTGCAAGGCACTAGGCTAAATTTTACTTGTCTTATAAGTGCGGTTTCAACCCTCCACAAACTGTTTTACTGGACTGTTTAATTAGTGGCCTGAATTCTTCTTTTTGAGAATAGCTAAAAGTGGCATGTCAAGAGTTTATTATTTCTGGTTTTTGTCCTTAAAAGCCCTGAGTAGTGAGTGTGCATTGTCGGAGTTAGGAGTTATGTCTACTGCCAGGAAGATCTTTCTAGTCTTGCTCTTTTTCTATGCAGACTGCATAAGGAAATGTGTCTGAGTGAGAATTAATGAAATTACGTGTGTTTTTTTTTATAAAAATGGGCTGCTTCAAAATATAGGTAGAAATGAACATGATTGCTGGCAAATCATCTAAACTCAACTCTCAAATTCAAACGACCAGATGGCCTGCAGATTACTAAATTAATTGATTATGTGCTGGCATTTCTACATACATGGAATCTCTTTCCCCATCTGTTGCAGTGTAGGTGTCCAGATTCTGTAGTTTGTTGACCCTTTATTTTTGTTTTCCTTTTTTTCTTCCTTCTATGTATTTTTGTTGAGTATTGCACTGTTTGAGTCAATGAGCATTGCAGCGTTAACTCTTATGTTTCTTCGTGGGCTGCGAGCCTGAATGTAATGCCATTTTGTGGGTGATTTTTCTAATAATGCTATTATGAATTTCTTTATTTATTCTCTCAGTTGATGGAAGCATGAAGAGTTATCTGGTAATGTCCTTTTCTCTAATTTTCGAGTGAGTATGCTGTCGAAAGAAGTGTGAAGAGATATCTGGGTTATGCTGTTTTCTCTATTCTTCTAGTCAGGACTTTTTAAGTTCTGGTTCTTGATTTGAACAGGACTACAGACCGACTGTTGCTGCCTTTTTAATTGGTTTGCTAGGAACACCAACCCTATAATTCTGGCAGGCCATTATACTTTATCAGGCTGCGTTTTGAAATGGTCATTACCAAAGATCATGGGGCATATACCAAGTGGGGTTTCGCAGCTGTAAATTCAGTCCGGAAGCTACCTCTTGGTGGGGCTGTCGACACAAAATTTTATGGACGAAGTAATGGAAGATCAAATAATAATTTAATATTAAAAATGATACTCTCAAATAACCCTCTGATTAACCGTCAAGAGTTTAGAAGCGAGATAGTTCCCAATTAAGCATCGTTTGAGCATTGTTTGATGCTCAACATTCTGTCCCATTATTTCGTGTCGCATAGAAGCGAGATAGTTCCAATTACCGGATATGGCTAATCTTCGAGTAGAATAATCTCAAATGGGGAACTTGCGCTTCTGATATCTATTGTTGAATGGTGCTCTGTGTTGCAACCACTAGGGGTGAAATGAAATTTCTTTTTCTGGTATGGACTCAACTCAGTGATTAGCCTCTCTTAGTAACATCAATCTTGCCCACCTCGCAAAAAAACATCAATCTTTTGCATGCTCGATCTGCGTGGGCCACACCCAGCCTCTCGCACCAGTGGTGGGATGTAGCCTTTCTGTTGAGGTCGGTCTTGGGATCCAATCCCTCCCGGGTGATAAAGTCGCAAGAGCTCCAATCCCCAAGTTAACCACTAACCATACTAACGTAGATAAATGATGTCCGGAGCGGAAAAAAAATCGGCATGGGTCATACACCAAAACACATTGAGTAAGAGCTAAAAAAAAAATGAATTAGTCTAGGGATACTCTCAAAGTGTACTACCAAATATACTCCCAAATCTTATCGGTTTTTCTCAATTATAAACGGTTAGGATTAAAGCTGATGTGACATTAGAAAAGATAAAATAAGCCAGTTCAGATCCTGGCCCTCAGTGGTTGGTTATAAACGGTTAGAAGTAGGGAGTATTTTCGGAAATATATTTGGGTGACTCTTAAAAAATTAGAACATTTTAAAAAAGAGTTATGCGGAGGAATAAAAAGCCACCCTTATACCCTTATACCACTAGGGTTGGGAATTTGGATAATACGGTTGTTAGAAAGGTTAGGGGATATGGCCCACAAGATGTTTGACCATGATGGAAAAGCCATTATTGATGAATAGCTGGCCACATGTACATTAATGAGATTGTGAGTATGATTGAGCCTTATGTTGAATAAAAAATAAAAGGCAACCATTTTGTTTTTTTTCGTTATACGTAATCATGTATTAGGATGAGGGCAAATCTCCTAGGCCCAACGCTATACCGCTTTTGGTATCTACGTCCCACCTACACCAGATGATGTCCCATTTTTAAGTACAGGGCCTCAACTTTTTCTAAAAACCCAACTTTTGCTCAAAGGGCCATTTTTTTGTGGAGACTTGGCATTTTGGGGATAATATGTATTTTCTTTTGAGAACTGTAAGTTTTCAAATGTACCAAAAAAAATTATTTATATCTCATAAAAAAAATTTGGTAAGACTTGAAATTTCAATAAAAATTAATTTTGTTAGAAACCTTGACAAAATTGACTCAATTTTCTTAACTACCATGACAAGGTGTTGTAAGTCCTCACCAAAAAAGAATGGATCCTAAGAGTTAACGCTAATAGAAATATATTTTTAAGAAATGAGAAGACACATGTCTTGCTTTTCTTCGTGTAAATGGCCGGATACTTGTATGGTTAGGCTCTTAGTGGGTTGGTAAGGGTGATTGAATCTCCAGCTAGCCACATCACCCAAAAAAAAACAAAAAATCCGGGATCACCCCAATGACATGGGTACGCAATGCCATTGGAGCAAGGCAAAAGTTTGGCTGTGGTGGCCCAGACGCTCAAATGATGGGGGCACCTGGCAATAATTTGGGGGAGAAGTCATTTCATTTTCTCCCCATGACGTTGACTTCTCCCCAACTTGATATCTCTCTCCTTTAAAACGCCACATGTCCCATCATTTATGGATGCCCGAGCGCTTGGCTCGGGCGTCCACCAGAGCAAATTCGAGGCCTTGGAACAGACGGTAGATGTGAAAACCAACCAACACATAGATAGCTTTGGACAGCCAAACAAGTGGCCCAATCGAAGAGGTCAACTTATTATAACTCTCACCAATAATACAATGCCGGCCGGCCCATCCTACCCAAAGACATTAGACAAATACATGAAATCCAATCCCATCCTTCTCTTATTTGATATTCAAATAACTTCAATCCTGTATAATATGCTATGGATTTCTCTGGATTTCCAGAGCTTCCAAAGCATGAGTACGTATAAAATTTAATGGATAATAGTGTCTGTACATTATGAGTTTTATAATAAACAATGAGCTCGGAGTCAAAAGATATCCTGAGCTTCAAAAAGATGCCGGTAACTTTAGAATTACATAATAAACTAAGGTATTATTTCAGAAATTCCCCTTTCAATGCATATTTTAGGTGAGCTCCTCTTATCTCTTGAACCGGAGCTTCTTTTTATATTTAGAAAAATGTTACCCCAAACAGAGATTTTTAAACTCTCACAGTGGTAGTGACAATTGTTGATACTTCACTTGTTATCTTAAGTACCAGTATAAACCATCTTTTATTTTTTTTAAAATTTTATTTTCTTAAACATGTTGAAAGGGTAACAATGCCACATGAAAATTGAATTGTGAGATTGAGCTTATCACTATTTAGCAACAATAGTCATTGTAGCGTTGGAGCTATGCTAATAAATAATTTTATTTTATTTTTTTTTGCGTTGCAAATGGGGGTAAAATTTAGCAATAGGAAAAATAAGTCATCAACATATATCAGAAAGAGAATGTGACACATAACAAGGCCCGCCCATAAAATCCCAATTCTCCATTCCACGGCTAATAAGCGTCCTTCCATGATCAATGGGTACCCAAGTCTCCAAACAGGTGGTGCGTCGGAAAGCGATATCGACGGAGAAGAAGTCTCTATGCGATCTTCACCAAAACTGCGGTGAAGAGTACCCAGGTTCTGACTACCGTCCTCCGGACAGGAAGAATTGGATGTCTGGTCTGGATCCCCACAAAATTCACATAAATAAGATCGTTTGGCCTGGTACCCATGACTCGGCCACCAACAAGATCGGTATCCCATTAATCACTCGTCCCTTCGCTCAATGCCAGTCTCTGTCGATCTACAATCAGCTCGCTAGAGGTGCAAGGGTCATCGACATCCGAGTGCAAGAAGATCGCCGAGTCTGTCATGGGATCCTTGTAACGTATGGTATCGATGTTGTGATCAGGGACATCAAAAAGTTCTTGTCTGAGACTCAGTCGGAGATTATAATTCTAGAGATTCGCACCGAGTTTGGACATGAAGACCCACCTGAGTTCGACAAGTACTTGGTAGATCAACTCGGTGAGTTTCTGATTCACCAGGATGACCGAGTCTTTGAGATGACTGTCGCCGAGTTGCTGCCCAAGCGAGTTATATGTGTATGGAAGCCAAGGAAGTCTCCTCACCCAAAGGCAGGTGATCCACTATGGAGTTCTGGGTACTTGAAGGACAATTGGATCGATACTGACTTGCCGTCAACAAAGTTTGAGAGCAATATAAAGCATCTGAGCGAGCAACAACCGGTGTCGGCAAGGAAATTCTTCTACAGGGTTGAGAACACAGTCACACCACAGGCCGATAATCCGGTACTGTGTGTGAGGCCTGTGACAGGGAGGATCCATGGTTACGCAAGGCTTTTCATAGTCCAGTGCTTCTCTCGGGGTTACTCTGATCGCTTGCAGATCTTGTCCACGGATTTTATTGATGCGGATTTCGTTGATGCATGTGTTGGCCTTACACACGCGAGAATCCAAGGGAAAGCCTGAAAATATTAGATTCATGTGCTGTCATGGTGGTTGTTGTTGTTGATGTTCTTCCTATTTGAGATTTCTTCCTCTTGCTTGTCATTATTTTTTTTTTTTGTAATTATGGAAATTAATTAGGGAAATGCTATTGAGACTGCAAAGGGCGGAGACCACACCGAGACCGTGCATCACATGCACGGATCTCAAAATTTTATGAAAGGATTTAATGAAATTTTGAAATCCGTGCATGTGATGCACGGTCTCGGTGTGGTCTCGGTAGCAAAGTCCAATTAATTATAAGGGTTACTGTATATGGGTGAGTTGTGGATTTTGATGTAGTGGGTTGTTAATGTATCATGTATATGTATGATTCTGGGTCAGGAGAGAACTGTGTGTTTGATCTACTCTCTTTGTTTGAATAATTCATAAGGGTTCTTTCTTTTCTTGGTTAGGGGCCACCATCTTTTATGGATCTTTTTAGCTTTAACAATCTCTAATACTGATCAGACAGTAATACCCATCAAGGCATCAATCAAAAGGCTAAGACTCATGAAGCACTATAGAAAATATGGTCAATGGTACAGAAAATGGACATACATCAGATGGTTGGGATCATTCATCCCCACTAGCCATCCATGGAAGAGAAACTTATCCAAAACACAAGGAACACAAGGGTCATTTGCTTTTGCCCCAATAAACTTTAGGTGACTGAGACTTGGCCTTATAATTACAGATATGTTTTGCCGTGGAGTGAAGATAGGGGCCCAAGGTAGGGATTGGCATTCATGACCCTTTTCAGTGGTAGGTTTAATGCGTTGGAATAGTGGAGTTCACAACTTTTTTTTCTCTCCTTTTATTGTATATTATATTTCACTCTTTGTTATATAGGGTTGGGGGGAGGAGAGATATAGATGATCTAAGTCTTCCTGACCATAATGTGATCTATAAACTAGACAGTGATCAGTAGACATTTTCCCGAATGTGATTAACATAAATCACTCAAAAGTCAAATGGTCATGATCGTTAGGTCTGAATGGTTTTTTCTTTTTGCACTCATCTTCCAGTGGTTACTGGCCCACATTTTCGCTTTCTATATATATATATATATATAAGGTTACAAAACTAGAGTGCTAGTAGTTTGATTAAATCTGCAGTTTTTCAGGCAATTTAGTAACTAATTGCCTCCCCTGAAATGCGCATACCCGGATCCATCCATCGGGGTCTCACCTACTAGATCTCCAATACCAATTGTAGATTCAACTGGATGAATACAAATATCCAAGTTATGATTTTTTTAAGAGTCGTTCTTTAATTTTGCTGACACTTACAATTTACAAAGCTCGAGACTTTTATGTACCGATTCTTGCAAGTCTAGTCATTTGGCAATATTTATGTTATTTTAACCCAGAAAATTCTGAATGAATTTGCAAGAAATTAAATTCCTACCATCCGGAGACTTCAAAGCTTGCCATATTTGGTGAGACCTGAAATCCTTCAATTTGTGGCTTTTGAAAACTAGTGAGAATTGAAATTCCAAGAAATGAGAAGCTAAATAATAACATAAAATTGACAATTCTCAGAAATTACAAGTTCTCACATCCAGTTATTGGGAAAAGAACACGATTTAAAAGAATGCATTAGATTAAAAGGTTTCTATATCTAGATGGGTCATAAAAAATGATGGTTGGACCATTATAAATAGCTCTAATAACCATCAATATTCAACCAGTTAAAACTATAGTTATTAATGTCATCAGATTAGAAAATGTTAAGAACTACTAATGAAACTTACCTAAGTTCAGTAGCAAAACTGGAAAATCAGATAATAGCGGAAATCATTGATGAATCCAACAAGAGAGGAACCTATGCTCTTTCATTTTTGTAAGACACATATAAGGATAAATAGCAGGAAATAGATTACAAAGAGAGAAACAAGCAAGAGGGGTTGTTAGAGAGAACCAGCCCGTCCGCATTTGATGACATTGGCTGGAGGAGGGACTTCATCCCTGCTGGGAACGGCTGAAGGGTTATCCTGTCCAATGCTTTTGACTCTCATGTAGAGCTCTTGGCCTAGATACCATCTCTCGGCATCCTGTGACCTGACATTCCACATACCTTGGTTGTCCAACTCCAGCATTATCGCTGTCCATGACTTGGGATACACCTGCTCAATTATCAGACCATATGAAATTTATACATGAAGTGTTTTAAGCTTAGTTCAAATAGATATATCTGCAAGCAAACCTGGATTGTAGAGCGAGAAATTGCATCGAGCATGTTATATGTCAACTGCTTACTCTCGTCCCAATTCCCAACACCCATCCTTCCAAATCCAATAGACAAGTTTAGTTAGGCCGAAACTAAATTGAGATAATCAATCTCCTAAAAATGGCATTACTGCACACATGATGTACATGAACATGTAGGCTATGGGTCCTGCCATCCAACGCATTCCACCTAGGGCTGTCAAAGGAGAAACCATATCGTCTGTGTTCTTCCCTGTGGCCAGAGGAATTGAAGGCTAGGATCTCACCAAAAGGTGGTTACAACTGTTAAGTCCGCACAGCGGAATGGATCCTGGCCTTCCAACACTCATGACCACGGGAAAGAACCCAGGGAAGAACACAGGATTTGCTTTTGCCAAGGGACAGGGTCGAGGTCGGCCCACACCCTGTCCTAGCCCTTCAAGGGTCTGGATTGACAAAGCCCTAACCCTGCCCTCAAGGGCAAGTTAGGGCAGGCAGGGTATCCTTGTTAAAGGTTTTTTGACAGGCCTAATTCCTTTAGGGTGTGTTCGGTTGAGGGGTAAATGCGTGGGAGAAAGTAAAGTAAAGTAAAGTAAAGTGAAAGAATTGTATAAATTCTCTTGTGTGTTTGGTTTGAGAGAAAAGTTAAGAGAAAGTACAATTTTTTTCAAAATTACCCTTTGCTCTCTTTAGAAATAGTATTCAACAAAAGGGTAGATTTGGAATTGAAAGTTTTTACTTTACTTTCTTTCACAGTTCCAGCTCTTTGGTGGAATAAGGTATGGGTGAAAGTGGAAGAAAGTTGTACACTACTGAGAAAGTTTAAGTTTTACTTTACCTCAAAATCCCTCAAACCGAACAGGGTGAAAGTGGGAGATTCTCCCACTTTCACCCACTTTCCTTCACATTCCCCTCAACCGAACACACCCTTAGGGGATCTCATATGGAAGGAAATTAACCAGATAAAATCATCATGCTATAGATTGAATCCTTTCGACCATCAAATACAGGTCGTAAGAGATCCCCTAGGAGTGATTTCAAAGTATTATATAGCGGGGTTTAGTAGCCTAATATATGCAGTGCATAAGGATATACCATTAATAGAAACATCTACAAAGTTGTTGTTTAAGCTTAGATTTGCACACACCCCTGCCTCTTGTGTGAGTGGTAAGGGTGTGGTCTTCAATGGAGGGAGGTCGGGGGATCCAATCCCCCAAGGGTATGAGTTGCAAGAGCTCCAATGCCCAAGCTAACATTTGAACATAGATAAATGATGCCTACAAAAAAATATAAAAAAGGCTTAGAAGGCTCACCCAACAACAAAGAAGTTGTAACCATCGATGTGCCATGTTTGCAAGGCTGGTTGAGGATTCTGAAAGACTACATGGATGAAGTCATGGTATCTGGCATCAATAACTGAAGTGCCCAATGCCGGGAAACGGCCATCTGGTGTGTCAGGAATGGTATCAGGCATGAAGACATCACCGAGCTGGAAGTAGTCTGCTAGCTTCAATGGCGTGTCCCGATGCACAAATGAAATGTCATTTACCGTGTACCGCTGATGTTTATTGATGATCGCAATTCCATTTTGGAGGATAATGGTGCGAGAAACATTGATGAGACCGTAATGGAAGGAGCCTTGCGGGTTTGGTCGAGCTGCCCCTACTCCTAAGTCCCACCTGTGGGTACCTCAAAAAATTGTGACCTCAAGCGGATTCTCTTATTAATATGCTGAAGCTGAGGCATATGTATGTACCTTATTGAACGAGCTTGCTCTATGGAATATCTATAATCAAATGGATAGGGGCCCGGTGAGGGCGGACCAATTGGATCGCCATGAGATCCGTTGTACCGTACAATAGCAACACCAGCAAGTTGAGGCACAATGAACCGGGAGGTCGCAACCATGTAATAAGACATGTTAACCGCCATCTGTTTCGCAGTAATTAGGACAGAGTAAGATTGGCCGACGTGGATGTCTAGACTTTGGTAGTATTGTTTTAGGGTGTAAGATCCTTCAGTCTCCACCAACAGCATCAGATGATCCTGAATTCTGAAGTTGAGAGACGTTTTCAAGCCTGTATTTGAAATTCTTAGCCTATACGTAGCCCCTGTAACCAAACAGCAACATTACCAACAATTTAACTGAGTTTTATTTCACAAAAAAGAAAGAAAAGAAAAGAAACTACTGAGTATTAGAGTACAGTTAATTATATAACACACAGTCCCTTGGTGTGTTTAAAGGTACAAGGCATCATTTATCTCAGGTTACTAAGGTAGTCTTTTTAAAGGAAATGGTCTAACATTTTTTGGTGGAGCCGTGACTGTTTTGGGGGCTAATTTAAGAATGTCACTTAAATTATTAATTAAAGTGCCCTTTAATACCTTTCTATTAAAAAAAAAAAAAGTATTCCAAAGTACACAAAAGCATTATAAGTGATTTGGGGACTAATGTAAGAATGTCACTTAAATTATCAAAGTGCCCTCTAATACCTTTTCTATTAAAAATAAAAAAGAATACTCCAAGCACACAAAAGCATTACAAGTATTTTTCTTCATGTGCTTAATTCAGATATCCCAATCTACTTTTCTTTCCTTTTTTCTCTTTAAGATGACCGAATTACCACCCACCCCAAATCCACAAAGAGGGCTTTTGACCACATTTTCTTCGGTAATTATGCAAAATGAAATCTGCTAAACAGTCTTCAATAGTGTGTGTAAAAGAGAGTATATATACCTGGCTGAAATTCAAAATTAGCCTGAGAGGGTCCAAGACCATTGATGAGGATTCCATCTGGTTGAGACAAAGGGTTCCCATGATCTAGCGAAGATCTCATCTCCTGATTAACACCACTTTCTTCCTCTCAATTAAATCATATAAACTAAAATGAGAACATTACATGGTCTCTTGTTGTCCAAAATTACCTTATAATCTGCATTGTACCAATCTCCAATCAAGATATCAAATTCTTCAAGGGGGCGAGGGAACGGAACTGGAATCACTTCGCGGTTATTCACTCGGATGGCACCGTATCCACCGGCTGCCTTTTGGAAGAGAAGTGAAGGGAAATAATGGAAGCTTCCTATCTGATCCTTCATTTGAAATCTGTAAGTCCAATTCTGCCCTGGCGGTATCGGACAGTTTGTCCCTTGCACCCCATCCTGCCATGAATCCCTCCTCTGTTGTACTCCATTCCTAAATTCCAAAAAGCAAAAATGAAAAATCTAGATTCACTCCACAAACCCTTAAAATAAAAAATTATAACTACCATGTGATAAGGAAGGGCTCCGTCAAGTTGTTATGAATATTAACATTAATGACATCGTTTGTCGTCGTGTTTAGCATCGGACCCGGAAACTGATCATTGATCATAATCACCTAATACCATTATAAACACTTGTATTAGTACATAATCACAGCATTTGAATTTTAAATGAGTAAAACAAGAGAAAAAGAAGGTTTATGGAAAGATTTATATATATATATATATATATAAAACCTGTTTATCTACTCCAAGAGGAGCAAGTTGAGAGTAGGAAACAGTCCAGTCGAAGAACAGATGCGGGGAATCAGCCTCCACGAACTCTCGAAGTAGGAATGTATGAAGAAGAAACGTCACTGCCACGAACTTGAGCAGTCTGTTCGACTCCATTAGATTGAAGAAAACCAAGAACACTGATTCAGAGAAGAGAACTTGTCTAATATGTAGACGAGAGGAGCACTTCTTCGAAGATCCGAGAAGTATTCGTCGCAGAAAATTAAAGAACACAAAAGAAAAAGCAGCATGCGAGATATCGAGAGGACGGTCAAAAGAAGAAGAAGAAAGATGTAACATGCAAGTTACTTTTAGAAGGGAGATAAGAGAGACAAGGGAGATAGGATGAGAGAGATAATCAGATTGAAGTTTTAAGATAAGTTTTTCTTTCTTTCATTTTTTTAGAGTAATTCTTGGATACATATATACTCCTCCATTCGACCCATGACTTGTTGCACGACTTCACTAACAAAGAAAGACTCACTAACACGTAGAGACTGACTCTTAACTATCATACCCACTATCCCACTCCAACAATCACTCCTGGACTTCTTCCTCCCATTAACGGACTTTAACTAGACACCTAATGGGGCGTTTGGATTGAATTTTTTTGGTAAAATTGATTGTATAAAAATTAATGGTAAAATAATCATTTTTTCAAATAATAGTGTTCGTAGAATATGTATGTGAGTTTCTCAACTTCGTATTCTCCAAACACTATTATTAAAAAAAGGATTATTTGACCATTAATTTCTATACAATTAATTTTATCAAAATTAATTTTTGGCCCAAAAAAAATCCAATCCAAACACCACCTAAGCAACTAAGAAAGCTTGCATGTGCGTACTCGTGCATGCTGCACGTGACAAAAGAAAAGCCGATTTCGGTAAACGAGAAAGGGAAAATAAGCTTCGTTTCTAAGATTCTCTCTGAGTTAGGTTCTTCATGTGAACAACGCTAGGGTTAGAATTACAGGTCTTACGACGACGTAAAATGCTCTCTTATTGGAGTTTTGATTTGAAAGGTTAGTTACGTATATACCTAATCCGCCGTATCACGAGAATACTATGGGCATGTGGTTGCACGTGCCAGAACCGTATTAAGCATTCAAAGTATCGTCTGTGTGTGATATACTGCCTGCCCAGTTTAGGTATCTTATTAAAGGTCTAAGGTGCAACTTGGGCTAGGTCCACCCAAGCCCAACCCGTTCATTGGCGAATTTGGGCCTGACATTTTAGATTTGGATTGGGCTTGAGTAGAAATATCTTAGGGTCGGGTTTTGAATCAATTTTGGTGATTCCCTAATTTTGGAAACAAATCAATTCCTAATTTCCTAAATTCTGGGATTTGATGCCTTTTGTGCTCTGTGCGTGTTCTATGCTGTGTGTGTTGTATATCAAAAATAAAATCAAAATAATACCATATCGGGTGGGAATGAATTTGTGTGCGAGTACTTAAGGCTCCATGCTCCCTCCAAACGTCGGTACCATTTCGTAAGAGGCTCAGGATCCTCTCGGTTTGAACCCCTAGAGGTCGCCACGTGTCTCCTTTGATACCCCTTAACCATGGGTAAGGTTCACCCATCCATCCTTGTTTTTCTTTTTAAAATATTAATTATTTTTTTAAAATTAAAAACTGTTTTTAACATTAAAAAACTCTAAAAACAGTTTTTTTAATTTTAAAAATAATTATTAATATATATAAAAATAAAAAACCAAGCATGGGTGGGACCCTAGGGGTGGGTGAACCTTACTCATGGTTAAGGGATGTCAAAGGAGACACGTGGTGACCTCTAGGGGTTCAAACCGGAGAGAGTCCTGGTTTGAACTCGAGAGGATCCTGAGCCTTCGTAAGAAAGACTGTGGATTGATGCCTTTCGTACTGCGTGTACGTGAGTTCTATGCTCTATGTGCGTAAGTGTGTTATATATCAAAAAGGCACAGGATTCTCTCGAGTTCAACTCGAGAGAATTCTCTCGAGTTGAACCCCTAGAGGTCGCCACGTGTCTCCTTTGACACCCCTTAACCATGGGTAAGGTTCACCCACCCCTAGGGTTCACTAACCCATCCTTGGTTTTTTTTTATTATTAATTATTATTTTTTAAATTAAAAAAATATTTTTAATATTAAAAAACTCTAAAAACAGTTTTTTTAATTTAAAAAATAATAATTAATTAAAAAAAAACCAAGGATGGGTTAGTGAACCCTAGGGGTGGGTGAACCTTACCCATGGTTAAGGGGTGTCAAAGGAGACACGTGGCGACCTCTAGGGGTTCAACTCGAGAGGATTCTCTCGAGTTGAACTCGAGAGAATCTCTCAAGTTGGGACGTGGATTTATGGCCAGGTGACATGTGGCCACTCGAATAAGCGGGAAAACTAAATTTTTGGATGGATGAGTCGGTGGGCCAAGGGAGTCCGTTAACGTTGACGTTAACTCACCCCTCTCGAGTCTCTCTCTCTTCTCACAGATCACCCCCAAAGAACCCCCTCTGTTCAAAACCCAACACGCTCTCTCTCTCTCTCTTCTCACAGATCAAGGAACCAGGAAGACCTCAAAAAACTCATCTTCAAAAACGAACAGCGAAAGGAGAAACAATCTTTTGAGTTGAAACGAACCTTTGATTAGAGGAAAATTTCAGAAATTTCATTTTTCTAACGGGTAGAAGCTCAACCCAACCCAACCCTAACCCCCAAACCCTCTCATTCAAGGGACGTCTTCAACAGCTGCTGCGATCTTGCTCCGAAGGAAGCTCGTCCCCAAATCGTCTTCAACCTGCTAGCTGTTGATTGCTCCGAAGAGCACATTCACTGCCAACTCGAGAGATTCTCCCGAGTTCAACTCAAGAGAACGCTTCCACGGAGGAAAAAACTAAAAAAACTCAAGCAGTGAACAATCTTGCAGGGGATAAATATATGAAGTTATGAACAGTGACAACTCTACTCCCAGTTCTCTGGGACCAGTCATATCCAATGTATTGAATTGAAGCAGGCCAATTGTTTTAGAAAAGTATTCAACATATAAAAATACATAATAAATCAAATATAGGTCTAAAAGCTTATAACCATATTTAACAGTAGATACAATAACTTCTTTAGTGACTTTTTATAACAGAACTAAAAAGTCGATAATCTAGCTTAGTAAGCAATGCCTATACAATTGGCACATATTACATAGTACTCCTCTCATTGTCTTAAACATAAATAAAGAGATAACAAAATATAGGAGTGTAAGTGTTATTTACCCTGTAGAACGACATATAACCTTCTCCTATACCCAACAACTGGGAGAAGGTTGACAATCCGAGGACTTGATGTCATGAACAAACAAAACCCGTGCTTTAGAGGGTAGTACTTTCTGAACATACTCATGTAATACTTAGTACCAATACCACCCAAACCACCGATCCTTGAGGGTCCGTTCTATTAGTGGAACTTTTAAAGTCCATAATATTAATATTTTGAAACAAGAGGCAAGGTAAAAAGTCCATAATATTAATATTTTGAAACAAGAGGCAAGGTGTATGAGAGGAGAGGGGAGAGGGTTTCTAACTCTTTTACACAATGATATCTCAGATATATTAGCTCAATCTAATTAGAAGTTGCACATGTATAAAACTTAAAAATCTAAATTTTTTGTTGGAATTTGAAAGTTTCATAGTTGTAGAACTTTTGCACTCTATGAATTAATATAATTTTAGATATTAAGTAAAATTTGGCATGAAACAATGAAAGTTCTAGACTTTAAAAGTTCCACCAAAAGAACGGAGTCTAACGGATATCTTGAATGACAACAAAACCAAAAACAAAATCCATGTGCATTCCCTCAACAAGCATTTTGAGCCAATAAGGAGGAAGCCAGATGAAACCCTGATTCTCGACCTTGCCACAATGTCAATAGTTGTCATTCTCGTTAATTACTCACTTTTCTAATACAACTTCTAGAAAACAACAATTAGTTCAAAACCAGTATTCCCTGAAATGAGAATCTCTAATTTGATCGAACTTTTGATGCATACATTTTTTATAAAAATTAATAAAAAATAAAAAAAAAATGAAAGAATAAGCTTTAAAGTTTTAGACTCAAAAAATAAGTTACCCCATGCTACTTATTTGTATAGAGGATTTTCCTCTACTTTTAAAGTTTCTAGAGGTCTATTAAGCTTGTTATCAAACATTCTAAAACCCAAATAAGCTCTAAAACCTAAATAAACACTTATTATTTAGAGTTACCAAATGCCACCTTAACCATTTTGTCTAATTTGAGAGAGACTAATACCTTCAAAAATTTTCAACATAAAACAATGAATCGGTCTATAGGTACTCCCAAATATACTCCCGAATATACTCCCTAATCCTCACATTTTATAACCAACTATTAGGGGTCAGGATTTGAGTTGGCTTATTTTGTCTTTTCTAATGTCACATCAGCTCTAATCCTAACCGTTTAATAATTGAAATAAACGGTTAGGATTTGGGAGTACACTTTGGGAGTATCCCAAGACTAATTCTAAAGAAATTACTTAACTTTTTTTATTCATATATAGGAACAAGCTATTATATGCCTTTATAAAGATAATAATTAGTTATAAAATCACTCATCATTCCACCTCCCTTGAAAGAATCTTGTCCAATGTTTAGAAGCACTTCAATTTTTCGGATCCTCGTGTAAGAGCATTGAAAATGAATGATGTTGGATAAAGTTGACCACTTTAAGAATGTTTCTTCCAAATAACTGCTTCGAGGGGGGGTTTTCCTTTAATTTTTAGCCTTCATCAATATCCTTTCATTGAAACTCATAACATTCAGCCTGAAAAAGTGCTCTGATATCATTTAATACGTACATTTTAAATAAAATAAAAAAGAAAAGAAAAGAAAAGAAGATGATGATCTCATTAAAAAAAGAACTGATCTTTTGGTCTCATTCGAGAAAGACAAATACCTACAAGTTCTTTCAACAAAAAGAAAGTATTTTAACTTTTCCATTCATATTTAGAAACAAGCTATTACAGGTCTTTTATAGAGAAAATAACAAGTACTTCTATCTCTCAATAACTACCCACTAACTAAATAACTATATTTGGATTTGTATCAAATTCCCCTAAAAATATTCAAAATTTCTATAAGGAAAACTTAATCAAATTCCCAATTGAGGGTTATTCTTCTAAAGTAATATAATGTCATCTATATCGCAGTACACAAAAGGTACATAGAGAAGACTTTTACAAGTGAACATAAGGAAGGGACATTGAAGGGTCGAGGAGTCAAAGAGAATGCTTCGCAACTTCACTCGGCCACACCTTCCACTGACTAAATGATTTGGAGAGAAAATAAGGAATGCCCAATAATCGTGGGAGGAACAAGGAAAAGTATTTTATAACTTTACAAGTTTCTAAAAGTCTTAAGCAATTGAAAATTCTTCAAAACATAAAATATTAACATAATCTAATCTTAATTGAATCATTAGATGCCATATTCTATTCTCTTTTCCAATAAACAATGAACACATGTCACACAATTCTCCAATAAACAATAAACCGTTTATGAAATGTTTTATAGAGTGAAAGTTAATGAAATACACACACATATATTAAGTTCTTGTAGGCAGCGCTCATTAATGACCTTTAGGTAGGAGACACGTGGCAAAAAACTACATTGTCCAATATTTCTAAATCTCGACTAACTAGAGGCTAATGTCGACCAACTAGGGTGTAATTAGATAGCCTGGAATCATTAGACTGAGCTCCATGATCTTGATTTCACAGTGGGCCTCGCCTCCACAAACACAAAATGTAAGAGCTCCAAAATTTTCACGCACCACTAGGGCCAAAGTCAGGATTTTCTTGTTGGGAGTAATTGATGGTTAATTGAAAATATTAGTAATTACTGATGAATTTGTGGAGAATAATTACGCGAGTCTAGTAGGATGAGGTATTAGGGGGCGTAGCTCCCGAAATCTTTTGACAGCCAAATTCGTGGGTCATATCGCCCTTATCTTTCGCACATGTCTAAAGGATATTGTTTCTCATTGTTTACGAGACTGTTGTTCCCTTGCCCCATGGCTTTGCTTTGTTAAATAATTAAACATAATTTAAAAGTTTTTTTTTTCAAAAGCTTAAGGGTGGTTGCTCCCTATGCACTATGGCGATGCTCTATTAAACTATATATATATATATATATATATCTTTACTATTGTAATGCAAGAGGCTGGCTGGCTGGCGTAGATGATTTTTTTTGAAATTCCCATACTACCCTTATATAAAAACAAAATTTTGATTTAATGTTTTACTTTAAAACCCAAATTACCCCTTCCCTTTGATTTAATTTCCAAACTACCCCTTGCTCATCTATCTATTTAGAATCACAGCCAATCGCAATTGAACTCGGGGAGAGTTCAATGACACCTGTGGGTTAACACGTGTCCCTTTGAACTCCTATTAACTGTGGTTAACTCCTTCCCCTCACTCTCACATGCATCGCATGTACCACCCGCTAGTATATATATATATTCAAAAGTTCAGGCAATTGTCTCTCTTGGCATGTGACTATGACACCATGCCCTATTAAGCTATATTTTTTCTTCAAAAGTTTAAAGGGCGCAACTGCCCCCTAGCCCCTGGCTCCTCAGGCCTGTGCAACACTAGATAAATAGAATTGTATCTTCAAATTATTGTCCGTTACAATACACATATTCATATAATGAGCAGAAGAACTTCCTGCCGAAAGGGAGAAAAAATAATGTTAGTTTCCCGAGTGATGGTGGCAAAGCAAGGACCCATAAGGAGGAAGTTTGACGAGATCTTTGCTCTAAGGAAAATCGCCACAAAAAGACAGGAAAGCTGTTACGAAATAATGAAGAGGCTATCTTGAATCAACAACACAATTTTGTATATCGGGAGGATTTGGATTCCCTCAAAGTAATCCAACAACTTATCTTTGGTTCTTATCTATCTGTTCAGGATAGGAAAGACTAATCCAACCAACTTGGCCGTACCAAAAGCCATCAGCAACTTCCAACATTTCGGCGTTCCATTATTTTGCTTTTGACATGAATGTCGTATCTACTACTAATAGAATTGAAATAATTAATCACTTTCATTTGAATATTCAACCAAGCACTTGGTTGAAGTTAGTGTTCTCTGTAAACTGACTCTTGGTTTCTTCTACAGCCATTTCAATTGAATCTTAGTCCTAGTCCGCCCTCATTAGAGAAACACAATTCAATAATTCCCCTTTTTTTTAGAGTTTAACTACAGAAGGATTCTGATTGAGAGCTCTCCAAAAATATGCATTGACACGCATTTTGAAAATTACATACAACTTTTTTTTTTAAATGCATATTTTGTAAAGTTCGGCTTATTGGATATGCTGCAATTGATTAAGGAGTGTCAGAGGAGACACTTGGCAACCCCTAGGGGTTCGAACTCGAGAGATTCTCTCGAGTTCAACTCGAGAGGATCCTGAGCCTTTTTGAAATGCATATTTTGTAAAGTTCGGCTTATTGGATATGCTGCAATTGATTAAATTGTCAAAACATAAGAAAATTCTTATACTGAATGGTTAGAATGATGCTATCGTCCTGATTGGGGGATGGTTATTTAACATCCCCCAATCACAGCCATACACATAGCCCACATGCAAGTTTTTTGTTAGTTCTTTGACCTGAAGATGGGTCCCTGGTAGTAGATCAGATCGGACGTCAGAATAGGTGGATTTGTCTGGACAGATGAGCATTTACGTGACATACATGATCGAGACCCTTTTAAGCATCATAAGCACACAAAAAAAAAAAAAACAATAGCAATTCTATATTATCTTCCCTCAAATATATAACTTTAGAAAAAGGATAAGGTTATCAGTTACTATCCATGTGTTAGCATCATTGAGGTCACGGGCTTAGGTAGCCCCAATTGCCTCAGATTGTCCCTTGCGCGAAGCCAGAAATCCCGTGTCTCGGGCAACTTCTCCCATTTTTATCCCCACATGTCTACTATTTTATGATTGCCCGAGAGGGGTTTCTGGCTTCGCCAGAGTCGATCGAGGCCCAATGCATGGCAATAACAGCGGCCATCATAACTGTTAGGGGAGTGCTAGCCCCACTCTCCCCATATTGCACTCTCCCTTTTTTGATAACCCTACCCTCCCAATGAATGAGGCTGTGATGTCCAACTTAATGGCATAACACCTAGACACGACCTTGCATTTACCAGCCTCGTCTAAGCAACTGAATTGTGGCTATGTGTTATTCAGTCGAAACTAGGTGATCCATGTAAACCAATAAGTAGACCTTTTCTTTTTTTGGTAGAGCAATAAGTAGGCCTTGACTTCCCTATTTTGAGTCTTAGATCATTCCCTTGTTTTTTTTAAAGCCAAATCTTCTACAGTGATAACCGGATTTGCCAAATCCTGTTATCATCCCTTGAGGTAGCCACGTCCCTTTTGACACCCCTTAATTGTGGTTAAGATTCACCCAATCCTAGGGTTCACCCACCCATCCTTCTTTTTAAAATTAAGAAACCGTTTTAAAGGTTTTTTTAATATTATAATATTTTAAAAAAGAATTGATATTTTAAAAAAACCAAGAATGGGAGGGTGAACCTAGGAGTGGGTGAATCTTAACCACAGTTAAGGAGTGTCAAAAGAGACACATGGCAACCTCAAAGGGTGATAACTGGATTTGCCAAATCCAGTTCTCTCCACAGAGGATTTGGCTTCATTTTTTTTATACTATAAAGCCGTGCTATGTCCACTTTCCGGTTCTTCGCTCTCTCCTATTTTTGTACAAAAAGACAAAATAACATGACATTATTTAATAGGACCCATCATTTTGTTTTTGTTTAAAATATAAAAAAATACCGGAGAATGGACAACCGAAAAGTAGACCTAGCATTAGTTTTTTTATATTGTTTTAAGAATTTAACAATGAACATGAGCTCCAATTGAATAGATTACCCGAGCAACCTACTGCAAGAGTAGTTTAGAATTACAAATTTAAAAGAAGAGTATCTTTATTAAATAATTTTTTTTCCCTGTAATTTCCAAAATACTCCATGTCAAGGCATATTTAAGGTTGCCCATGTTATCTCTTGAACCAGAACTCCTATTACTTATTAATCTCTTGTTTTATGACTTTAAATACGAACCGTGCTCCACGTCAATTCTTTATTAATCTCTGAATTTTAAGACTTTAAGGTGGAGCTTATTAGAAAATTGTAATTAGACTTTAAATTATTAAGTTGAAGGTGAATTGGATGTCTACATTTTTTTTAAGTAGAGAATCAGAGGTAAAAACCTCTATTCTAAAAAGTAGCTTCGTAGCTACTTTTTCAATAAAAGATAAAACTTCTGCTTCAAAAAGATGTAGACATCCAATTAACCTTCAACTTAATAATCTAAAGTCCAACTCTACTAATTTGAATTAGTGTTACCAAACGCCACCTAAATATGAGCCATGATCCACTTATAAAAATGAGCAGAACTCTCATTTTCAATGTTACTAAACTGCCACCTATTTTACATTGAGAATGGGAGCTTCACTCATCTTTTTAAGCGGAGCACGAACCTTAAACTCTTATCTTAATAAAATTTGGCCACTTCTAATTGAGTGATAAATGGAAACATTACTACAAAAGAAAAGACTTGGATCATCACGAATAGCAACTATTGGGAAAGGGAAATTTTCAAGAAATTGATTAACTAAAGCTGCACTCAGGGATTTTTTGCAAACATTACAATGAAAGTGACAACACGCCCTCATTCAATTGTTCAAGAAAGATACAAGCACTAGCGGAGCCACAGCCCAGGGGGGCTTCAGCCCCCCTGAAATTTTGATTTTATTTTTTTTACTATAGCAATAATAAGGGTGTAGCCTGGGAAAGGGGCGGAGCCGGAGGACGGGGAGCTCTAGCCCCCCCTAAATTTTTGAGAAAAAAAGATTTTCTTCACAAAACGGACACAAACAAAGGCGATGTCCCATGAACTTGACCCCAAAACAAAATTCAGAGGCTATGCCCCCAAACCCCCATTGTTAGCCATCTTACAAGAGAATCCTGGCTCCGCCCCTTGATACAAGGGATTATATGCTAGGCATTCCCCTATATATATAATAGCAGAGACCCAGTGCGATGCATGGGTAATAATTTAAGAATATCTAAAATTAAAAAATATTATTTATTTATTTAAATATTATGTAATATATTTTAAGAATTTTTAATAAATCTTATTTTTATTAATATAAGTTGTTTATTATTTGATAGACATTATAATTTCTTTATTAATTTAATAACATTTAATGAAAAATCATAACTTTCTTTGTATTCAACTTAAATTAATACACAAAAGAGTGAAAATAAGAGAGGACTCTACAACGTGGGAGATAAAGAGGACTCTAGGATGAGATAGTGGGTCCCATACCCCTCTCTCACGCATTTTTATCCTCTTGCTCACATCTCTCTCGCCAAACGGTAGAGATTAAGGTGAAAAGCCACATGACATCTATAAAATAAAGGTAGAGTCATGTTTGTTTATATATATATATATATATATATTCCATTTGTTTTAACATGTTAAGTAAGATAAATGGTAGCCTTAGTCTCGAGCTTCCAAAATCTTACTGTGATAGCATTAAGTGTCACTACATGTCCTTGTTGCACTAAGTTGTCTGAATTTTCCACTTTTCAACCGGTTGAAAAGCCATGTATTATCACCGTACAACTTTGGAAAAAAATTTGGGGACAATTTGAATGCATTGTCATTTTTCTAAATAATTGGAAACAACCTTTATGTATTCAAATTTTCTTAAGTAGGAAACATGTTTGGCATTACTAACTATTGTTTGTTTTAAAAAATGAAAAACATGAAAATATGTTTGGTAAACCTAATCGTACTACATAATAATTTGAATAAACCATTCCAATCCATAGTGATTGGTGGGTGGTGATGGTGGGGTTTCGGAACACTCTGTGTTTTATATTTTTGTTTTCTATTTCTAAAAACAAAGGCGACAGGAATTTGTTGTTATCTTCAATTTTCAAAAGATTTGTTATGAGATTTTTAAAAAAAAATTGTTATTAAAGATATTTTATCCACAAAATTTTGATTTTTTAAAAAACAAAAGTGAGGGTCAATTCTGAGCCAATTAAGGTAAATGGAAGTGACACATGCCACAAGACTTTAACGAGTGGTCCTAATCTATGTTCTCTATTTTTTATCTAACGGTTGTTATACAACCTACATTTATATCAAGTTTTAACATTACGAAGACTCCCCCTCTCTCTCTTCTCTCTCCTCTAACTAAGACCCCTCTCTCCTCTCCCTCCTCTCAGACCCTGTTTCAAACTCTAGATGGAGTTGAGGTTGCCGCTACGCTACCGCTGTCGTGAACCCTTTCCTCTCTCTCTCCTCTCAGACCCTGTTTCAAAACCTAGATCAAGATGAGGTTGTCGCTACACTACCGTGAATGACAGCCCCTTTTCTCTCTTCTTTTTCCTGATGCTTCTCCATTCAAAACCTTATTCGGTTGTTAGGGGTTTCCATTTGCCGCAAGTTGCTGCCATGAGATAACGCTGTTGTTGTTGCCATAAGGAAACCCCTGTATTGGCACCCTGTACGAGAAATAAAAGTTGAAGTTCTCAAATTTGAATTTTTTGTATTTGATAACCGTATGAGACCTAATTTTTAGGCCATTTGAGGAGACTTTGTATGCTTTGCAAGGGAGAGGGCAAAATTATGTGAGGAAGTCTAGTCCGTTAAATCATGGGAGAAGGCAAGTTACTTTCTGTAACTTAATAATTTCAAACAAGCCGGTGGTGGTGCCAATTCGTAGGTTGGTTAGTTGTGTTTGAAGATTCAAACAAGATGCAATTGTGTTTGGTTAGTTGTGTTTGGAGTTATAACAAATAGGTGTTGGTGGTGGTGTCAATTGGTTAGTTGTGTTTGAAGATTCAAACAAGCTGCAATTGTGTTTGGTTAGTTGTGTTTGAAGATTCAAACAAGCTGCAATTGTGTTTGGTTAGTTGTGTTTGGGGTTATTAAAAATAGGTATTGATTGTAATCCTATTAATGGTTATTTTTTATTCATACCGTGACTTTGTGGTTTCAATTTGTTCTTGTACATAGCTCAGGAGCTATAATGCCCATGAGAATAAATGTGGTTTTTGAAAGAATTGTTCCAATATTTTCTGATTACATTTGGGGGTGTTACCCATTGTCATGCTCTTTAAGTGAGTCGGTGTCAAAGTAGTGAAATTTAGATATCAACAAATATTGAACAAAAATATATATATATCAACAAAGACCTATGATTCTGGTGCTGCCTTCTATTTTGGTCCAACATTTGGCAATGAGCCCAAGATTTGATGTTGCAAATGTCTGTTTAAAGATTTATATGCTCTTTTTTTTATTTGGTAACCATTAGTTGGCTACTAATGCACAAAGATTAACCAAGCAAAGAATGAGTAACCAAGCAGCAAGGATAGTCTGAGGAAGTAGTGTAATTTTTGTAATAGCAACATAGATAGATAAGAAGAGAATTCTCAAAGAGTAATCAATTAAAAAACCATATCATGCACCATCTGCAAATACTTCAACATCCCATTAAGCTGTTTTTGAACTCAAACATGACTCCACAGTGGATATAAGGGTAAACAGATCTTCAACGCAACCTTATGATTTGGGAAATTTTTTCACAATGGATTTAGGGGTGTGTAAGGTGTACTAAGAGCTTTGTAGCACGAATTTCATATGTTGCAATCACGCTCTTAATCCATTTTTGAACTCAAACGTGACTTCATGCATTTATAATGATTTCCGCAACCACAATAATTCATGACACCCATCCATCTCTTTCTCTGCTACCAAAGGAACATCTGCAGTTCAAATAATCAAAAGTAAAACATCTGATCTATTGAGTTAAAATATATTAAATAGCAAAAGTAACCGACATGTTCTATACTATACATTAGTCAAAAATAAATACATGAGGTTTACCATTGAAAAAGAGATACTACTTCTTGTTCCTTGGGCATATGCGTGAATCATGACCTGTCATCTGGCACGTGCGACATTTTTGACCTATTCTTTTGCCACTCCCTTTTGCTCTTATAAGCTTTGGGCCTAAAATGGTAATTGAGTCATCATTAATGCTACTGACTGCCTCTCAAACACTAATAACCGTTTGATTGAGGGGTTCAAGTGTTTCTTCTTTGTTTATTTTCTCACCTTCAAGAATTATATTTTTTATAGCCCCCTCCATCATATCATGACTACATTTACACATTGCCCCTATCATTGCAAATTTATTTGCCCAATACATGAGATTATTGTATCTCATAGACATCGTATTTTTCAGATTATATTGCATTTCAACACCATGGATATCATGAATAACTTCTTTTTTGCATCTTTAGTCAGTCTCTTCATAATATAACACATTGGTAGATCTAGGACATGTTCTAGCTTGAATATACTGAAAATATGTTGGCAAACGATTCATTCAAATTCAAACTTAGAACTGGTGCACTTCGCTAATTGTTCACCTTCAACGTAAGAGACAATATACGTCTTCCACTTATTTGGCATCATGTTTGATTTCATATTTTTTTCACTGATCCTTCATGTTCAACAAATCTTGTATAACAACCAATAGTCTCAATTAACTCTCGCTGTAAATTTCTAAAATTCCTATGCGTGAAGATATCAGCAAATTGCTTTTCTAAGTTACTCTTTGAAGATCGTACTGGGTGTTCATTTAATAATTTAAAACATTGTCTAGTTTCTTGTTCACGCCACTTTTGCAAAGTCATGTCATACTTTTCAACCAAATCTTTTAGAGTTGTATGCACATTCACCTAGTCTTTAAAGAAATCATTTATAAATTCACTTCGTTGTGTTGTGGACATACCAGCAAAAAATGTACATTTTAAATATACTAGCATCCACATTTGATGAAGTTCTCACGTGATCTGGAGTCAATCAACATTATGAAGATTAAACTCTTGAATCATTTCAGTCCAATTTTTTTTAAATTCCTCAATAAATTATGTGTCATAAATGCATTTGTCTCATTTATCTTTGAAATTAGGTTGTTCTTTGTACACATGTCCCAACTTTTTTGGTACTTTTTGTAATATATGTCATAAACAAAATCTATGAATTGTATCTAAAATGACTTTTCTAATCGTTGTTTTCATTGTCGGATCTTGATTTGTAATAATAGTAGAAGGAGGCCAATTACCGATTGTCTCAAGTCATTTCCTAAATAACTACACAAAAGAAACTTTTGTCTCATCTACCAATAAGGCGCAACCAAAAACAATTGACTGTCGATGATGGTTAACCCCAGTAAACAGTGCAAATGACATTAAATACTTGTTATTCTTGTATGTAGTGTCAAATGATATCACATCACCAAAATGGAAGTAATTTGCATGAGCTCTTGCATCAATCAAAAAGCAATTACATAATTGTCCAATTTCATCTAATTGGATTGAATAGAAGAAAGTGAGATTATCTTTTTTCTTCGTTTCAAAATAATTCAACATACAATTAGCATTTGTTCCACAAGTCTTTGTAGCAATTTGTCTAATGTAATCCCTTATATTTTCTTCATTGAAACCAAGTTTGTCATATCCACTGACTTCAATTGCCATAGATTATGACACTAAGATGGTCTTATACTTGATTTGTTCAAACTTGTAATTAATCTTTTCAAATTCTCATATAATTTTTTCGACGACCGAAGTAGATGTTTTGTTGATTGAGTGTTTAGCATATGGTTATACTCCTCTATGAATTTGTGTATACTATAAATCTCATCCTTTATTTGAAATTCTACATTCGTCATATACCCACATCTTGTGATTTTTCTTTGTTCCATTTTAGCATCGTCTTTATCAATCCATTTCTGTTCACGAAAACCCTCCTTAGAACAAATAAACCTCCGATAACCGAAACTTTCATTGTACCATGTGCTACCTTTTCTAATACTAAATCTTATGACTCTAGCATATGCATTATAAAAGTCATATGCGAGTTCAAGTGATCGAAATTTCATCCCTATGCATGATTTTTGATCAATTGGTACATCAGGGAAGTACAATTTTGACCCATTCTCATCTTCTACATCAATATTCATGTCAATCACCACATTCTTTTCCTTTACAAAACTCTCTGAAAATTTAGGAACATACGTGTGCTATTCTTTTGGTAAGCAATAATCTTCTAAGACAACGAAAACCAAGTTTAATAAATATGGCCTCTTTATTCCTGGTCATTCTATGTTAGATCAGTGCTTGAACTATAAAATATGTAAAACATGATTCTAATTTCAATCAAATGTTTGGTGATAACTAGATAAATAGCTTACAAATAAATAAAAGACTACTCAAATGAGAAGTTACAAACCAACTTAGCATTCAGAAGAAGTTTCTAAGAGCAATAATAACAATGATGCTTCTCGCGGCAACACACAACAAACCCTCTAATGTTAGGGTTTTGAATGGAAAAAAAATAAGAGAAGTGAGAACATGTTTCTGGCAGGGGCAGTGTTAGGGTTTTTGAAACGGGGTCTGAGAGGAGAGAGAGAAGAGAGAAAAGGGGGAGTATAACCATATGCTAGGGTTTTTATAGTATAACCATATTCTAATGTTAGGGTTTTTATAACCATATCCTAACATTAAAACACAACAAACCCTCTATGCTAGGGTTTCGAATGAAAAAAAGAGAGTAGTGAGAACAGGGTTCTCGGCAGGGGGCAACGTTAGGGTTTTTGAAAGGAGTTTGAAACGTCTCAGTTAGAGGAGAGATAAGAGAGAAAGGGGAGTTTTCGTACTGTTAAAACTTGAAATAAATGTGGGTTGAATAACAACCGTTAGATAAAAAAACAGAGGGCGTAGATTAGGACCACTCGTTAAAGTCTTGAATGAGTGTTGCTCATTAAGATGCTTCTCTCTCTCTCTCTCTCTCTCTCTCTCTCTCTCTATATATATATATATATATATATATATATATTTCATTTGTTTTAACATGTTAAGTAAGAGAAATGGTAGCCCTTATCTCAAGCTTCCAAAATCTTGTTGTGATAGCATGAAGTGTCATTACATGTCCTTGTGCACCAAGAACTGTTGCAAACTATAAATTTATATCGTTTGAATTTTTCACTTTTCAACCAGTTGAAATGCCATGTAACATCACCATGCAACTTTGAAAAAAATTTAGGGACTGTTTGAATGCATTGTTATTTTTTTAAATAACTAGAAACGACCTTTATGTATTCAAATTTTCTTAAACAGGAAACATGTTTGACATTATTAACTATTGTTTGTTTTAAAAAATGAAAAACATGAAAATACGTTTGGAAAACCGGTGAACCTAATAGTACTACATAATAATTTGAATAAACCATTCCAATCCATAGTGGTTGGTGGGTGGGTGGGTGGGAGGGTGATGGTGGTGGTGGAGTTGCCGAACACTTTGTGTTTTATATTTCTAGAAACAAAGGTGACATAAATTTGTTGTTATCTTCATTTTCAAAAGATTTGTTATTAGATTTTTTTATAAAAAAAAATTGTTACTAAACATACTTTATCCACAAAATTTTGATTTAAAAAAAAAAAAAACCAAAGTGAGGGTCAATTCTGAGCCAATTAAGGTAAATGGAAGTGACACATGCCAAAACAAAGTAAAAGACAGAAGTATGTAGAGACCCAAATCTTTTTCATGTTTTTATTGCATTGCATTAGGGGTATTATAGTCCTTGTGATGTTTTAATGTTTATATAATTTATATTTAATTGGTATAGTGTGATTAAGGCTTATTTAAACTTGTAATCGGAAGGATGTCATAACACACCTTGAACTTTAGGAAGCTCTAGTTTTGGCACCGTTTATCAGAATTGAGTGACTCTTAAACCATTAGAAAGGTATTGGAACCCTCTTTGAGGTTCATGTTTAATGTTTTTCCTTATTTTTAGTCTAAGCTAAGTCAAAAATGGGTTTTTCGAGGTTTTGTCTGATGGAATTGCAGATCAGTCAACTTTGGAGAGTTTTTGGTCTATAAATAAAGGGGAATTTAGAAATTCTAAAATGCCAAAAATATTCGTTTTCGAAAGACGAATCCAACGCAAGTTGAATCGTTGAAATCCGACGAACAAGTCAAAAGTTATGGCCAAAATAGTAGGGTAGGTCAAAAATCTGCAGAACACCGATCACTCGGTCAAGAGTAGCGATTGATTGGTAGCTATCGACTGGACCAAAATTTTGTACGGGAAAATTTTCCAGAGAGGGTGTTTTTGACCAATCGCTCGGTCATAAACACCGATCGATCGGTAGGCGACCGATCGCTCGGTCATAACCACCGATCGATTGGTCTTTCGTGTTTTGACAGAATTTTGTAAGAACTTTTAGGTTTTTTCGTTCCCAACCCTTGGGGAATAAATAGGAGGTCATACTCGAGATATTAAAATACTCTACCTATTTCTAACCTAATTTGGCAAAAAGATGGAGAAAACCTAGGGTTTTGAGAGAGGGGTTGCTTGGAGAAGAAGGAGATTGCTAGAAGACTTAGATGAAAGTTTGGAGATCGTCCTCAAAGCTTCCCCAAATCATCTTGTGAGTGATTTGGATCCAAGGGAAGGATCCCTAAGGTCGATAAACTCCCTAACTCAACTCTATTAATGAAGTTTAATGAATATTTGGTTAATATGAATGATAGAAATGATAATTTGACTTATTTTCCCTAATTATGTATGGATTAAGCTTACTAGAGATGAAAATGGATTTATACCATGGATGGATTGAACGGACGAAGGGAAATACTATAGAGGATTTGGATGAATGTATGGATATGGAGTATGTTTGAGTTGTGTGGATGGATTATTATATGATGGAATGTTAAGAATGGGAAAGGGCAAAGTATCCATAATTAACACACTCTACATGTTTGTTGAAATGTCTAAGAATGCTAAATATTAGTATGGCGCTTTTGATTATGAAGAAATTAAGTTAAATGAATATTGTGTTGTTATGATAAATTATGCTCTATTTACTTGTATGGTGATTGGTATTCGGGTAGGCCAAACCTTAGAGGAAAATCCTCCACGTTGGGAATTCTCTAACTAGGGAGATGTAACCTAGCGGAGTTTTCTAACGGAAGATTGGAATCTAAGGGATGACATATTTGAATTTCAATCACGACACTCAAGCACACGTGCACTTGCATGGTAAGTATTCAAGTCTCATGAGTCCACTTGTCTCACAAGCATGCATGCATTGGATACGAACATGTCACGAATTATGCCATGAAAGAATGATCCCCCACTACGAACATCCACTCTACGCGTTGTTGCACTCATGTTATGCTATGAAAGAATGATCTCCCATTACGAACATCCACTCTACGCGTTGTCGAATACTATGAATTATGCGTTGCCGGGATAAAACACTATGATTATGCGTTGTCGGGACAAACACACTATGAATCATGTATGTATGAGTCTATGCATATGTTAAGTTAAGTTCATGAATAAGAATTTCACGAGTACACGAGTCAAGATGATGTTATGACATATTATATGCTCCGCACTCTGATTATGTCTATTTTACGTGAAAGTATTATGTTTAAGCATCGATAAACTAAGTTATGATATTATTATTGCTCATGCTATTTTATGTTGTTGTTAGTTTGTTTATCCACTGAGTATTCCATGCTCAGTCGACCTGTCATTGTCTTTAGGTTTAGGAGGAGAGCCGTGGACCGAGGAGGTGTACGCCGAAGAAGAGGGAGAAGGTGAGCTTCCTGAGGGGGAGGCTAGGGATTTTGACAGTTATCCCTATTGAGTAGTTTTAGCATTTTGTTTTGGAAGAGATGTTTGTATTAGACCTTTGACTTCTAGTTGATGTTGCCTTAGTTATTACCGTGTGGATGTTTTAGACTATTTCGTTTATGAGAAGCCATAGTATGTGGACTATCATTGTATAGGATGGTTTGAATTTTTATGATCGGAATTTTATTATCCTTATTTTTGGAGACTCATGTAGTATGCCTTGTATGTATGGATTTTGAGCAGGTTTAAGAAATGTGGCGATTCCAAAGTCCTATTTTAGCCTTGTAGGATTTTTGGGTCGTTACATATTATCTGACCATCTTGTGCACAAGGAAATCCCTATATGTTGATGAACAATCACTGGTAAGAGGAACTGACCAATTTTCATTGGCGCTAAAGATTTTATAGAAGCGCTAGCAACACACCATTTGTTAATATATTATCTTATGAGTAGACATAGCGTTAATTCAAAACAATGGCTTGCTAACTAATAAAGCAAGATTGATCCATACTATTACGCAAGATAGTAGGTGCCCATCTTGTGGCCATGATGTTGAGGTCACTCTACACATGTTGAGGGATTGCGCAAGGGCTAAAGCAATTTGGTCAGTATTGATTGACAGATCTGCTCACCAACTCTATTTCTCGCTTGGGCTAGTGGATTGGGTTGATTACATTATTTATGGGAGACAGAGAGGCAATGGCTCAATCACTATTTGATAGCTTACTTTTAGCCAAGCTACATGGGCATTATGGCGTGGGAGGAAATTTTCAATCTTTAATCAACATTCCACCCTCCCTAACTATTTGGAAACTCTAATCTTAACTATGGTTAAGGAAATGAATGACTCATTGGCTTTAGACCATTTGAAAGAACCCAATCAATAGCTCTTTATTAGTTGGATTCCCCCTCTTTTGGGGTGGGTCATGTTGAACACAAATGAGTGCTCTAAGGACACCCCGTGCCTATCTAGTGGAGGAGGCCTACTTCGAGATGACTCTGGCAAGTAGTAGAAAGGTTTTGCCTATAATATTGTCATTTGTTATGTGACCATGGCTGAATTATGGGCTATTTATCATGGCCTTGGCTTGGAATGTGGGTACAGACAGGTAATTGTTGAAACAGACTCCAAGTATGTTGCTTTGATTCTGAAGAATGAAGCTGTGGTTCATGATCCTCATGGTCCTTTAATCACTTATGCCAGAACTTAATTTTGAGGTATTGAGAATGCAGATTGACGTATATGTACAAGGAAGGGAATTTCTCGACGGATTGGCTTGCAAATCATGGTCTATCTATTCCCCTTGGCTTAAAGACTTTCACAAACTCCTGATGAACTTAAGGTTTTGCTTGTAAATGATGTAATTGAGGCTACCACCCTAGGACCTGTTCTGTGTAAATTTTGTGAGCTTTGCCCTCATTGATGAAAAAAAAACAACGGTCTTTTTGTTTTTTAAGAAGAGAATTTTCATTGACGACAAAGTTTATTTAGAAGTGTTAACAATACTCCCTTTGTTTTTTTGGTAGTCTACTCCCTTTGTTAGTATATTCTCTTTATGAGAAGAACAATGACTTTTTTTTTTTTTTAGGAGGCGGCAAAGGCCATAGCTACAAAGAAATGTTGTCTTTAAGGAAAGAGAAGGTTTAAAAGAGGGGGTAGTGGTACTATTAGTGTTTTTTTTTTGTTTTGTTGGTTGAATATCGAGAGTCGAACCCTTAGAGCATCTCCAACGGTGTGCTATTTGGTATTCCAATGTTATATTATAGCATTGGAACACAAAAAGTGGTTTCCAATGATTGGAAATGACAGTGTCATGACATATGCCATAATTTGGCACACCCTTTGACCGGATAATTTTTATTGGGTATTTACCTTTTTGCCCTCAAACGGTTATTTTTTTAATATCATTTCTCCCTCTAACGGTCATATTTGGTTTTTTTACTATTTTGTCCTCACATGGTTATATTTTTTAAATCATTTTATCCTCTATCCTTGGTTTTTAGAAAAAAAATATTAATTATATTTTTAAATATTAAAAAAATATTTTTAGGGGTGGGTGAACCTTGTAAACACCTAAATTTACCGCATTTCCTCCCCTCTCAACTCTAAGTGTCGAGATAAGGTCCGAGAGTAGAGGAATAACGCTAAATTTATTTTTTAAGAGTCGCCACCTACTTAGGGGAAGTAGGATCCCGAGATAATCCAAATGAGGGGGTCTACGGTCCAGAGTAGTCTAGGTAAGAGATCCCTTTAGGTCCTGGGGAAGGGGTTAGGCACCCCAGGACCTCCATCCGATGATGGTAACCTACTCATTAGGTCCAAATCAAACATTTAAAAAAATCACTTAACATTTCCTAAAATTTATTAATTTTGCTAATCGAAATCAAAAGGGGGTGTAAAAAAGTTTATTTTTGGTTGGGGTCGAACCCTGATTGGGCTGCCTACTTATCCGGTTAGTCGGAATCAGACCCTCATAGTAGTTCGGGGCCCGTGACTGTTTTTATACTCGTTTCGGAGTGTGGTCACTTCCAACTCGTGTTTGAGTTGGGGAGGGGAAGTGGAATTGAGATTTATGAATCTCACTCCGGGAAATGGCCGCGTAGCTAGGTGCTCGTGGGGGAGCTCTAGGGGACGTTCATTTATTAGGGTAGATTTCTTTTTCATTTTAGATTTTTTTGAATGTTTTTGTTATTTTGTATTTTTTTGATTTTTTGTATTTTTTAACTTTGACAAGTTTAACTAGTTAAAGCTATCCTAAGTGCCCAAGGTAGGCAAAAGGAAAATAAAGTCTAAATGATTTTAATTATCTTAAAGGCAAAGAGCAGGGCGGATCGAGCGGCCTTAAACCAAAAGAGGCTATGGTTTAAATACGGACCCTGCTCTAGGTCCCAAGGGAGGATGGACCAGTACCTTTAATTTATTTTAATCTTTTTTATATTTTTTGATTTTTTGTAAGGCTAACTAATGGGGGTAAGCCAAATATTTAGGGTTAAAAAAAAAACCTACCTAAGTGCCCAATGTAGGCAAAATGGGAAAAGATATCGGCCTAAACTTATTGCACACACATATACATGAAAATAAATGAATAAATAAATGAAACAAATAAATAAGCATGGAAGACACGTACCTACGTGCGGTTGATGGGGAATGTGCGATATTGGAGGCTGCTCCGTTGAACCGAGAGAAAAGCACGGACAAAAAAACCTTCCCTCTCAATCACTCAAATATACAAACCCAGAATAAAAAATAAAAAAAACAAAATAGAATAGAAGACTGGATCATAAGCATAGCTGCTGGTCTCTCTCTTTTTTTTCCTTTGAAAATGAAATCTGGATCAAGAAAAATTACCAAGGTTAGTCATGGACTAAAAAAAAACTCACAATAAGAGCAGTTATACGTACATGGATTTAGGAATCTAAATCTGGGAAATCCACATTTAGAATTCTAAATCCACAGCCAAATCTAACCAAGGCCAAAGGAAACGAGGGCTGGCCGGAGATAGAAGATGACCCAGCAACTAGCAGCAAGAGGTGGCTCGAATGGTGACGAGAGGTACAGGAGTGATGGTGACTTCGGCCGGAGTTGGATAGGCCTGTAACTCGCCGGAGAGAAGATCCAACTACAACTGAGAATGAAAAGAAGTGAGTGGAGGTGGATTTCTTGGTTCTGTACAAGTGATTCAAAGAAAAAAACAATTGATAAATAGAAAAACATACAAAATCATAATCACCGATCTAAATCAAGATCTGAAAATTGAATCAAGAGACCTCTAGATGTAGATCTAGAAGCTGAAAGGGAAAAGAAGAGATGAGCTGAAATGGAAGAAGTCTTAAAAGAATGTGCAGCTACCTGAGGAGCAGAGACGATGCCGGTTTGGCTTGCCGGAGAAGATGATCGGAACGGAGCCAATGGAAGGGACGAACAGAGGCGAAATTACTTCCCCTATCACATATTAGATCTCAGAAAATCAAAAGGAGAGAAAATAGAACCAAGAAGAAACAGAGAAGAAACTTGAAGGATCAAGCAGATCTAGATCTCGATCTAGAAATTCTAGATCTAGATCTAGAAATTACTGATCAGGGAATAAAATTAGTGGACATAAACCAAGATCAATGAGAAAGAAGAATGAGAAATTTACCTTGGGCGCGACTCAGAGTTCACCGGTGAAGTAGTTCGCCGGTTGGTTTAGGTACTGTGAAGCTTGTTCGGACCCTCGTCAGCAAGAGAGAGTAGAACGGGAGAGGGAAGAGAGAGTGGTGGAGCTGCCGAAATGATCTGGATGACGGTGGGGAACTCGAGATCCAAGGATCTAACCGAACTCGAGATGTTGTCGGAGATGGTGACCGGAGCTCGATTCAAGGAGATCCTCCTGGTTCTAAGCTGGAGTGAGATGATGGCAGTGAGGGGGTGCGATGATGAAGGTTGCTATTGGTTCTCTACTGTCTTCACAACAGAAGAAGGGAAAGAGGGAATAGGGAAATCGGGAGAGAGAAGAGATGGGGGCAAACCGAATGGGATTGGGTTTTGAAAACCCTATCTCATTCCTTATATAGGTAATAGTGATGGGCTGGTTTGGTTTTCATGGGCTTGGGCCCTTAAGGTTTAAACCCTTGAGGGCTAGGCTTGATTGCACTTGGGCTTGAAAAACGGGCTTGAATTTGGGGGTTTTAGATTCGGGTTTTGGTTCATGGGTTTTAAACATGGGGTTTCTCTTTTGAGGGCTTTGAACAATGGGTAAAGGGGATGATCTCTCTCTCTCTTTCTCGGATCTAGAATCTCGACACTCAAATAAAATAATAAGATAAATAAAAATTAAAATTAAAATTACAAATAAAATAAAGGGATTAAGGAGTGTAAAAATGGGGTGTTCACAAACCTTAGAGGTGGGTGAATCTTAACCATAGTTAAGGGGTGTCAAAAGAGATGTGGCGACCTCAGGGGTTGTGATTGTGAAAAAAATGGAATTGACACAACTAATTTGGCACAGACCATTGGAACAGCCTGTGCCAATATGACATTTTGACACTGTAACTATGCCAAATTTGGAATTGGCATAGCCAATATAGCATTCACCATTGGAGATGCTCTTAGATTGAACATCTAAGCGGTGTCATTAAGTGAGCCCACCATTCAAAGCATGTGCACTTGGCGCCATTGGATATTGAATCAAACGGTCCACTGTCGAGAGTTTTAATAACTTTCCTAAAAGAAATTACATGTATTCAAAAGAAATTGAATTTAACAAAACAGTGAGAAGCTCTGAATAGTTTTTTTTTTCTTTCTTAAAAGAAATTACATGTATTCAAAAGAAATTGAATTTAAAAGAAAGTGTACCTAAGCAGTGAGAAGCTCTAAATAGGTTTTTTTTAAAAGAAAAAAACCAAAGCAAGAAAAGAAAACAGAAGAGAAGAAAAGATCTAATATATATGCGAACAAAAAAAAGGGAGAAAAAGAAGCTCTATATCACCGGTGACCAGTCCCAAAAACATAACTCAAAACAGAGAGGTATCAAAGCTCTCTGCAATTGCCATGGCAGCCGATACCTTGCCTCCTCTAATCGCTGCGCAGCTCAATTACCTTCTTACCCACTCCCCTCATTCCGTAAAGGTAAACGCCCTCCCCACCTCTTATCTCTCTTGGACGGTTTACCGTAATAGAACGAATTAGGGTTTCGTTATCGGAACCAGAAATTCACAAATTAAATCATAGGCCGAAAGAGAAATGTTGAACAATCAAGCTTAATTCATGTTTCTGATATTTCAGGTTGATCAGATATGGTCTGGCTGCAAGAACTCAAACCTACCCGATCGATTCACTTTACTTATCCCTTTCTGCTTGGATTATATCAAATGTTAGCAACGTTTACCACATTTTCTGCTATTTTTTTTTTTTTAAAAGATTCGATTTTTGAAGCTTGATTGTCCTAGATGTTGTTTTGAAAGTTCAATCTGTGTTCAGGGGATGTGATATACAATGCACAGTACCCATTGGTGGCACCAGATATTATATTTGCAGCGGAAGATGACATATTTCACCCGCTTCCTTTTACTGGTGAAGCGGAAGGGGATGTTCAGACACCCAAGAGCAGTTTGTGTGACTGGAATAGCAAAGACCCTTCTCGGCTATTGTCTCTCATTCATGAACTGAGGTTACGGTTTGATACTCTCTGATTGCAGTTATTAGGATTTAGGCGGGTATAATCTAAAAAAATTTATATATTCTAAATCAAGTTTGCTCTTGGTATTCTAGGGATCTGTACACGTCTTACCAGAGGAAACGAGTAGGAGAAGTTGATGATGATCGATTGAAATTTGAAATCAGCACCATTATCTCTAGGGAGGTAATCTTTTTCTTCATTACTAATGTTTCGTGTATAATGCTTAGGAGTTTGAGTAACGAAAGCACTTGAAAATTGTTCATTTTAATTATATGCCATGCGTTCCCCTACTTACGTGACCAAACTGTCACAATGCTATTGCATTTATCTGGTAATCTCTTACATGGTAGCTCAGGAAAACGTGACAAGTTAGTGGGCAGCATTAGTCAAGGCATCCAATTTTAGTTGGAAGGGAATTTTGGCACGTGTGCTGCTATTTCTCACTGTTAGTAGAACAAAAGGATCTCTGAGTTATTCTTATCTTACATATCACCACTGCTAGTTATAGGAATCACTTTATTTTCCACACTTACGAAAATTGACATTTGTTGGTTCACGAATGTCTTATTCTTTAGTATGTATCTGCCGGCTGCCATAGATGATTCCCTGTTGCATCTGTTTGTGAATATGTTTTTATTGTAACTCTTACAACTATGATATTGACTTAATTTTGAAGTATTGTCTATTTGTATGCTTGTAAATATTTTGTACATTACTTGTAAATAATTTTTTCTGGTTCAATTTCATTATTTGATTAGTTTAATTTTCATTATATTTACTTGTTGCTTCTAGATTACTAAATAATGTTGTATATTTTCTTCCCATGCCATTGGTGTTTTAAGCTTTTTTTCAAATGATGGAACATTGAAAGTGCCGTGCCCCAAAATCCCACCTTGGTCTAATAGGAACTTGGGCCCGTGACACTGTTTGCACATCCTTGACTTGATAGCATAAGAGGCATGATAAATTGAGAGTTTACAAATTTTACCTTTAATAACAATGATAAGATTTTCGATAATCAACTAAAATATAATCCATAAAACAAGTGACCAACATAAACCATAAGTGATCCAGATCATCTCCATGATCTCAATGTTAAGATAAAATAACCTAAGTAACATCCCAAAATGAACATCTGTCCATTACAACTTCTTTTAATAAGACAAAGTGACAGTGTCTAGTAGTAAGGGAAGCGGTCTAAATCCCTCACTCCCTCCTCTAGGAGGTCACCTGCTTCTTCTTCCTCGTACTCCTCTTCTATCCACTGCTCGGCAGCTCACTCCTGCTCTACACTTGCAGATAATAACAGTTCAGCTGAGCAGCGAAAGCGCTCGGTGTATATAAAGCCTAACTGACAATACTATAACACATGTACATGATTAGGATTATCATATGCAATATATTTACATGATCAGAGTGTGGAAACACATGTGAACGTACCATATCATCACCTTGAGTCCTGTACTTGTGAGACTTGTGGACTTGTACTCGTGAATTTCATGCATGCTAGTATCCATGAAACATGTATCAATGCTAGCTATATGCAAGTATCAATGAGGTAGTATTAATGCTTGTCACATGCTAGTAACCATGAGGTCAGTGTAGTCAAGGCGTCTAGGCGATTAGCCCCGGCTAGGCGAGGCGTTGCCTAGGCGATAAATTTAATATAAATATATATATAATTATATATATATATCACGTATATATATTATTATATATAACATCTAAAAGACCAAAACCCCACACCCACATTTCACAAAAATATAAAATAAAAAGTCTATTACAATCATTCATCACATAACCAAAGACATGTTGACATAGTAGAGTATTAAACACTTCAAAATCTGAGCCAAATACCCAAATTTGTGTCACTATCCATGTATGATATTAGGCAAAGGCCCCCTACGATTACCTGGGGGGTGGGCAAGGGGGGCAGTGCCCCCTGTGACGCACACGATTTTATAGTTAAAAAATTGATATTTTTAGTGAAAAAAAGATTTAAAATCTTATTATTTCTTCATTACATGTTTTTATTTATTTATTGAAATATTTTGGATTTTTTTTAAGCAAAAAAAAAATATATATATATATATATTTTTACTAGGATCGCCCGCCTAAAGGGGCACCTAGGCAACACAGGCCCAAAATCGCTTAGGCGACGCCTTGACTACACTGCATGAGGTAGTATCAATGATTGTCACATGCTAGTATCCATGAGATTGTATCAACACTTGTCACATGCTAGTATCCATGCAATTGTATCCACACTCGTCACATGCTAGTATCCACGCTGGTCACATGCTAGTATTCATGAAATGCATGTACTCGTGAGACTTATAAACCTACCATGCACGTGAACTTGTGCTTGAGTGTCATGATTAGCATTCATTTAGGTTATCCCTTAAATTTCGGTCTTCCATCATGGAATCTCCACCAAAGCGTCCCATTCCACACGGTTAGAGAATTCCCAGTCTGAAAGACCTTCCTCTAAGTTTTGGTATACCCGAATTTCAATCACCATACAAGATACATAATTCATAATTTATTACGATAATCATAAATAATACTTTATCATAATTTTGGCACGTGTGCTGCTATTTCTCACTGTTAGTAGAAAAAAGGATATCGGAGTTATTCTTATCTTACATATCACCGCTGCTAATTATAGGATTGGAATCACTTTATTTCCCACACTTACGAAAATTGACATTTGGTTGATTCACGAATGTCTCATTCTTTAGTATGTATCTGCCATAGATGATTCCCTGTTGCATTTGTTTGTGAATATGTTTTGTTTTTTTTTTTGTAACTCCTAAAATTATGATATTGACTTTATTTTGAAGTATTGTCTGCTTGTAAATATTTTGTACTTGTAAATAATTTTTTACTGGTTCAATTTTATTATTTGATTAGTTTAATTTTCATTATATTCACTTGTTGCTTCTATATTACTAAATAATGTTGTATATTTTCCTCCCATTCCATTGGTGTTCTAAACTTGTTTTTTGAAAGGACCCCATGTTATGATTTCTTTTACAATATTTGGCATTTGATTACATATTATTTTGATGGTTGGATTGAGTAAATATATTTATGGCTTAACTCCCGTCATCATGCTATAGGGAATCGAAATGTGTACGGGTGGAGGAATAGAGAAGGTAATTTTCTTAAGAATGTTTTTCACAGTTGATTCTACGAGTTGGAATTGTGAGTGATGTTTCAATGTGGATTTGATTAAATTTGTGATTTTTATGCTTTTGAATTTTAGTGTAGGCGGAGGAGGTCAAATTTGCTGTACCTTTACTGGATATGGACTTGAACAAACTAGTTCATGGGTGCCCCTGGAGACATCAACAGAAGATATACTTACAGGTTTGATCTCTTATTTATTTTATTGGGCTAGCCTATATTCTATAAAACTATCATTAAGTGTAGATTTTTTGCATAATCAGTAGTAGTTTAGCAAACAGCATGTTTCATTCAGATTATGATGTTTGATATATAAAATAGGAATAAATAATCAAAATCGTTTTTACACGTCACACTTGGTTCCAGAAATTTGTCTTTGTTAGACTGCACCCGACAGATGCAATATCCTACTTGGTTCCATTAATCATGCAATACTTTATTACATTCACACATATGGCGTATTGTATGTGTAATTCTTTATGTAAGTGGGCAGACATTAAATCAGTGTTTGAAACGCTCACTTGCCTAAAGCGTGATGCATAAGCCTTACAAGCACTCATTTTTTAGTAATTAAAAATGGGATTAATTAGAACCAATAAGAAAAATTATGATAAATGCAGAAAATGAAAAAATAATGACAAACTTTCAACAATTAATATAGAATAATGAAACCCTTTATGCATTCCACATTTCCAATTCATTATATAACTAATCTAGTAGGAAACTAGATAACACATTCTTTAAACACAAAAGGTAACAATTACAAGCATAGTTCAAAAACTTGACTCGAAAGTTAGCCAAGTCGAGTAACTCGGAGAACTTGAAGAAAACTCGACTCAACCGACTCGGAAGTATATATATATAGACACATGTGCGCAACATAGATAAAAAATTCCTATTACAAATAATTTCTACATTTATACAATTTTACTGCAAATTTACAAATAAAAATAGTCTTAATAAAATCAATCCTAATTTCAGAAATTAGAATCTTCCTCTAATTTACTTCGAATAAGATTTCGATATGGGTTGAACGAAATTTAAAAAAAAAGACATATGTCCTAGAGTGATTCGGCTCGACCCGACCCGACCGAGTCACTCGGACCAAAGGGAGCTATCGAGTTTTTTGGGCGAGCCGACCCAAAACTCTATCGAGTCGAGTCGACTCGGCCGAATTTCGAGTCTACTCACCGAGTTTTTGAACTATGGTAAATAGAATGAAACATTCTTGTTTAATAACAAAATTAATAGAGTGGAAGTATGGAACACACTCTTTTACACAAAATTGAAAGATTGAGATTTTCAAAACAGTGTTATAAATAAAATAAAAGAGGAAACACTATTTTGGGGTGGGTGGGAGGTATTCATATGAAAAGACAGATTATACCATACACACAAATATTATATACATACATATAATATAGGTATGCCTAACCTAACCAAACCAGGTTAGGTTAGGCATGCTATCACGGGCCCACGGCCTTAATTATTTCCCTAACCTTGACTATACGACACTTGTGCTAGAGTCTATCCTAGACGAGTCAGCCTTCCTAAGTAGCTTGCTACTAAGCTGTTAGAGCACACAAGATAAGAGAGAGATCACTAGATAGAGGAAAGAAACTAATGAATTACACTAGAACAATGCTTACACTAGGAAGAGAACTCAACTCTTGAAGATGTCCTTGAATTGGATTGGATACAAATGAGGGGCTCATCCCCTTTTATAGCCCTCATGAGAATGTTCTAGAATCTAGAACATTCCCACATCCTTTCTTGGATTTCTCTAGAGAGCTCCTACACATTTCCTCTCTAGAATCCTCTTACACTCTCATTCTAAGAGACATCTAAACTAGCTTCCACACTCTTCCTTTATGAAGCTTCTAGAAAACCTACCTTAGAATCTCTACAATATATATATACTACAAGGTCTTTGACAAAATGTCTAGGTGGGCAGCCCGTGACAATACGCCCTATTATTAAGGCATTTAGAAAGCTTGAAAAAACGTGAGGGTGTATTCCCTGTTTAGCGTCTCAAATAGAAAGGCATACACACCACAAGTTAACCACACTTAGAGTAAATTTGTAAATGCCTCGAGGGTGTTCTTCATTCACCTCGCCTCATGGTGCACAACCCAAAAGCTTTTAAAACTTTAAGACACTGATATGTTATATATATATGTGTGTGTGTGTGCGCTTTTGTGCGTGCATATCCTCTGCCACATGGAGAACGAACGTGGCTCGTCCATTTGATAGGGGTCCCTAATCCCTGGATTGGTCTAATAGATAGTTCCCTCACACCAGCTCCATACACTTCTTGTCACACCATTCCAGTAAGGTAGACCCCACCGGACTGAGTGGACCCCACTAGACGAGGCTTTGCTAGGAACCTCCCAAATGGGTAACATAATTTTGATCATGAACCTGCTAAAGCAAATGCATTCGTACAAATTTCTGAAACACGAGTCATGCTTGTAGAATCCAAAAGACTAGATGTCGCGGGCTAAACTACAATCATGCATATGCTCACATGAATGCATCTCAAAATAATGAAGTGATTGGACATCAATATATCAACATAGATATACAAGTCTAGAATGCAAGAGTCAAATTGATGGTGCTCAAAGAAATCCTGTTGAAAATCTGCCCACGCGGGCATTGAGGGGAATGGGTAATGACGCCTAACTGAAGCCCACCAATGATAAGCATTCTTCTGTAAGAGGAACACCGCATAGGAAAGCTATTTGCTCATTAATACATCTCATCAATGTGAAAATTTGGATTCCATGCCTCTGCGTCGTTAGGGTCCTAAGAACCATAAAATGACGTAGCAGAGTTTTCAGGAGCTTAAGGCTCGCTTGACTTCGGCACCTGTCCTTACCCTCCCGTTAGGCAGTGGAGGATTCATCGTATAAAATGATGCTTCCCGTCAAGGTTTGGGTTGTATATTGATGCAGCATAGTAGAGTGATTGCGTATGCTTCCCGACAACTTAAGGCGCATGAGTTGAATTACCCGACCCACGACTTGGGAGTTGGCAGCAATGATCTTCATGTTGAAAATTTTGAGGCATTATATGTATGGAGAGATCTGACAGGTTTATACTAACCATAAAAGCTTGAGGTCTTTGTTCACCCATAAAGAACTGAATCTGAGACAAAGGAGATGGATAGAGTTGCTCAAGGATTATGACTGCACCATTGAGTATCATCCGTGTAAGGCCAATGTAGTGGCCGACGCCCTTAGTCGGAAGTCCACGAGCTCATTGTCTATCTTCGAGTAGTGTGTGTACCTCTTATGACTGAGTTGAGATCCCTAGCAATAGTATTTGCAGTAGATGATTTAGGAGCCTTGTTGGCTAGTTTCTGGGTCAGACTGACCTTGTTAGATCATGTTCATGAGGACCTGGGTCATGATCCCATGTTGACGAGAATTATAGAAGAGCGTAGTGGTCACCGCACTAATTATATGTTTTGAACTCAAAACCTTTACTTTTACATATTTTCAATTTACACAACTCCACTTCAAAACAACCAATTTCCCAGCATTATCACACCCCAAAGAAGTTTTTAGATGCAAGAAATTCAATCAAGTCATGCACAAATCACAAAAATCATGCTTTACTCTTACTATATCAAAATTTCACAAAGACAAAAAAAATAACGACTTTGGGTGGAAAACTCACCTATTAAATGCGTGCTCTAGCTCCTAAATAGCTCCCCAAAACTTGTCTTTGATGAGAATTGAAAAAAATCCAAGAAAAAGAGGAGTTTTGGGAGGCTTGGAGCGAAGTTTTTATCCAAAAACAAGATTGGCCGGTGGCAGGCTTCAATTGGCACGTGGTGGTGCCGGCGGTGGTCAGGTCTTGGAGAGAGAAGAGGAAAATGAGAGGGAGAGAGGAGAAGAGAGAGAAAAGAAAAGGAAGAAAATAAGAAGAAGAAAAAAATAAACCAAGAGAATGTGAGTTCTCTTCATATCCCTCTCCCCACACGGCAAAAGAAATTAACTTCCCCAAATTTTTTAATAAAACCATATTCTTGCATTAAATCTTCCATACTTAACCAAATACATCTTAATAAAAATGCTCTCGATGCAAAATTTTTATAAAAATGTGCGTGACAACCATCAAATAATATTTTGAATGTCACTCATATGATATGTTATGCATGGCATGCCTATGAGCTCATATGATGATGATGATATGAAATGGTGCCAAAGAACTCATAATATCCCCAACAATGACCAAGAATGCGAAAAGGTCAAAATTAGCCCTGGTTCTTGGACTCGGGCATTACACCACTATTTATTGGACCTTTCCCATGTCATCGGAAGCCATTATTACAATTTTTTCTAGGTTTTTAAATAAGAAATGGCCAAGAGAAGGGATTTTTATTTCATGTCATAGAGGCCCCTTGGGTTGAAACTTGCCACGTGAAAGGGTCAGGTGGACTCCTTTGGGTCTGCAACCGCAGCTTCCAAGTGTACAAAAACTACCATAACAGGAAACTTATTGCCTTTAAACAGACCACCTGTGCTTAAATGTGTAGGTTGGTGGGCGTTATTTTATTTTGTGCGTGTGCACACGAGTCAAATTAATCACAAGTTGATAGAGTGTGTATGTGTGTGTGTGAAATAAATCACAAGTTGAAAGATCATAGAATGTAAACTAAAAAACACAAATAAACCTTATACTGGTCCAGATCTCGTCGGTCAAAGTTGACCAACAGATGGACTGGCAAGCACTCGAGTTTCCCCGACTCGGATGAGGAAATCAATCTCCTTACACACACGTAGACATAACATGGTGGTGATGGTAAGGGGGCACTATTTTTTTGCTAATTTTTTCTTCTTTCATTAAATTGCTTTAAGTGGATTTCCTGATGGATGTAGGTTGTATATCCAGTTATCAGAAAATATTCATCTGTTCCTTCTGCTCCGCGTGTAAAATTAGTCTCTTCTTCTGAGCTGAAGGCATTATTTTCCATTGAAGATGTCAAGCTTCCTCCATGGTTGGAAGGAATGTAAGTTATGCCCGTTATGTCGTTGTACTGTACTAGCACATGTATATTTCTTAATGTTGGACGAAGCACATTAATTGACATATCCTGTATCTCATTTTCTGGTCGTCAAAAGGTGCTTGGCTGAATATCTTCCTACTCTAGAAGAAACACTCAAGACACAGGTCAGTTGCATTCTTGCATATCATTTTTACGTATCATTTCTCGCAGGGTTCACTTTTTATCAGCTGGTGATGCCTGTGAACAACATTCTGCATGCCAGCATTGGGTCCATAATCCTTAGCATTCTTTGTTTTTAAGGTCTTGGAGGCAGTTGCATCAATTGGAGTTAGAAGACACTTTATTGAAGCGTTAGCTCCTCTGTTTGGAAGGCCAATCGAAGCTGATCCGGTATGCATCTTAGATAATTTTGTATCTGCATAAATATCTTAGCTAATAAGGCTAGCTAATTTATTCTCACTGCTTCACCCAACAGGTCTTTTGCAGGAAGGCCACGGTACTTGCTGCCTCGGGAGTTTTCACATTTTTGGTATGATAGAATCACGTTCTCGTCATATAACAAGAAGTCTTCAATTCTCTAATATATTTTTTTACCCAACATGCTTGGCATGCATATGGAATGCAAGTTTAGTAAGAACACAAATACAAATGAGGTGATTGTTTAGATTGATGGCTAGGAGATATACCAATGCACTTAATTTTGGTATTTTGATGCAATCTTTCATGGGGATGGAGAGATTGTCACGTCCCAAAATCCCCCCCCTAGGAGAATGCGGGATCTTTGGCACGTGACTTACTTACATACCATCTTGTTAAAAGCAATAAAGACATACTAAATTATGGATCTAAAAATTTCTTCAATTAATAACATTTAATACTTCAACTGAATATCAATTAAAATATGTAATTAAACTGAACATAAATAATCTAAATCATCCATCATGATTCTTAACCAACCAACCAACCATTAAATCAAAACATTAACTCATAATAAGTCTATTACAATCTCTCTGGAATTTAAACAATTTCTAATAAACTAAATCAATAGTAAGACCATCCATCGAAATCTCATTCCTCTTTGAAATGATCACCTACAAGATCTTCTTTTACGTACTCTTTTTCAACTCAAGGCTCCGGAGTACAACTATCAAATCCTGAATCTGCCGACAATAAAGTCATCGGCTAAGTAACAAGTTACTCTGTGTCTATAACGAACAATAGTAAACAATATAATGAACATTAACTTACATGCATTTTACAATTCATACTTAAGTTCACATACATAAATCAGAGTGCAGAAAACGAACAAGTACATTATGTCAATTGCTTTATTTTCTTTTCTTACTTTCATACTTTTCTTACTTTAGCGTTTTATGAACAACACATCCACATGCATCGGGTAATAAATTAAAATACTGCTTTACCGTATATGGAAATGGGTTATTATACTTTACTTTACTGAGATACCACCCTTCGTACATTATCCAGCACAGACAACTTAGTACATTTTTTGATACGACGGCTTACTTACTTTAGCATACTTATTGCCCTTTTGATGGTATTCGGTGGTGCAAAATATAAACATGTATTAACGCTTTCGTGTGTCTTTCTTTTTTACTTACTTTGCTTTTGGTCTTACTTATAATCTTATTAGTGCCCTTAATTTCCTCTTTATACATGTGCATATTTTTCATTGGTAAGTGTACAATGATACACCTTTGGTTAAATTATACCTAAGACTAACAGTCAAGGGCCATAGGACATCTCACCATAGCATCTCATTTCACTATGTTAACCAAGCCTAGGCAAGCTTAACTCTCATCAAAGGTTCCTTTACCCAAATATATATCACATATAAAACATAAAATAAACACACAACTTTCATATTTCCAATAATTTAACAATCTATAATCACAGTTTATCTTTAATAGGCATAAGTCACAATCTAATTAAATATCAAAACCCCATTTTTAATTGAGATTAATATCATAAATATACCACATATTTTATCAATAATAATTCTCAAGGATTATAATTACCAAACCATACTACCATATAATTATAATCTCAATCATTCAAATTCATTCATACCTTCCATTCAACTCCATACATTCCTCTCATCCTCCTCATATATCCCCATACATTCAATATAAATTCTCAATTCCCTTGTTGAAGCATAAACATAATTATTCACATCCTAATTTAACGAATCATGAAATAATAAAGCAAGAACAATCACAATTCATAGATCTTACATATCTTTACGATCTTACTTAGATCTACCTCTTTTAGTTCATCTTTTAGATTAATATTCAAGATATGGAAAACTAGGTTTGTTATTTATCTTTCTTGATCGTTTCCCTACGATCTTACGCTTGCGAATGAGCTCAATCTAAGCCTTCACTCTTCTCCTTGCAAAACCTTTGATTTTCCCTCTTAGAGCTCTCAAAAATAATTTCTCTCATCTTCTCTAATGAGAACTCCTTGAGAATTCTTAGGTTTTTCTTCCATTTTTCTCTCTAATAAGTTTTAGAATGATAGAATACCAAAAATTCATGAGTTAAGATCCTTATATAGGCAATACCAGAGTTGGAAAGAGATTAGAATTACTAAAAACACTATTCACGTAGTTACTATTCATCCTATTTACAGTTTTGCCACTGAACTTCGAATAATTCTATAAAGCTCAATTCTTATCGGATTAACCTGAAATTTAAACCATAGCTACTTTAGGTCATATAAAATCTACCTTAAAATTTTCATAAATTTTGGATGACAGAAAATGACCAAACTACCCCTCTTATGAAAGATACAATTTTGCCTATTTTGACCATTTTCTTTACTTTAAACCTTAACCATTGATTATATAATACTTATAACTTTAGTTAGAACTTTACATAGACATATTTAGACCTAGGTAATCATTGATTAACACCAATTAAACATTTTTGGACATCAATTAACATTAATCGCAATGGTTTAAGCAAAATCTCCATATTTTTATTCAATGTGTACTAGTTTCAAGGAAAACAAGTTTTGGGTCTCTACAAAAATTGTGAAGGATGTTGCCTATATAATTACAGTTGGGTAACTATAGTGTAGCTATGCTTCCAGTCCTAGAGTGTCGTGTGACCTTTACATTTTAGATCAAACTGAGGAAAATTTATATGACAACACTAAGACTAATTATGGCAGAATGTGTTTTTTGATTGGTATAGTAAAGAATATATTAATAGAAAGAGAGTGTACAAATGGGAGCAGGGGGGTCAAGACGAAGTCGAGAACAAAAATGCAAAAACCCAATGAATTCCAAAAATAAAAAGGAATTGATCCCAAATCTAGCTGATTGGAGGGCAGTGAAGCAACAAATGGTCCACGGTTTGCTCATGGAAAATCTTATTTAACATCTACCGGCTAACCTTCATCATCTGCTTTGCAAGTGGTTAGACGTGAAGATTTTGTCTAGAGAAGCTTTCCATAGGAATAAAGCAATCTTTGAGGGAATCTCAAATTCCACACAACTCGATAAGGAAAGAGGGTCTGGAGTTGGCAATATGAGACCGGTAAAATGATTATATAGTGCAATACCTTGCTGTCCTTGGACCAAAGTTTACTATCCCTCAGAAGAGAATTAGAGACTACCAATTTCAAACGAGTAAGCAATTTAATCAGATCATCCACCTCAATTATTTAAATCTCTCCGATTCAAGCTTTAAACCACATCATTGGCCAACAACGCATAACAAGAATTTATCAAACAAACTTTATCCCTAGCCAAAGAATAGAGATTACCAAAATCGTCTTTCAACCAAGTATCTCCACACCACAAATCATCATAGAACTTGATTTCATCCCCCCTCCTCACCTTTATCCTAACTTGCTTGCCAAAATCCTCCTTGACTTTCTGTGTGGCTTTCCACATGCCTACTTCATACAAGCCCCTAAGGCCCTAACCTCCTTTGTATCCCACAATGAATGTTGATCAACCAAGAAGCAACATATTCATAGGATGGGTATACCTGAGATGAGAATGCTAAGATATATGAGTGGAAAACTAGGAGAAATAAGACAAAATATTAGCGCACTTGGGAGAATATAGGAATAGCTATAATACGTTATAAATAAAGAAAATTTTATTAATATGGTTTGGTCACGTTCAACAAAGACCAATAACGGGGGTACCTGTGAGATGGTAGTTGGTGCAAGCTAAATGCTCATAAAGGACAAGGGGAAGGCCGTGGATGGAGACAAAATATTTGATAACACGCGTTAATCGAAAATATGGCTCTTAATATGATAGTCTAGAATGGTGTAACACGATTCGTGTTGCCGAGCCCAAACAGTTTGATGTAGGATAGGATAGGGGGTTCTATGCTTTGATTTGAAGTGGGGTGAATTAATCAGATCGAACTTAATTTTTGTTGAAAATTTCTAGGGTTAACAAATAAAGTCCGGGACTTCAGGGTTAAAAAAATCCGAGTGTGAGATTGTCACCAATAAACTGAGTAACAAATATGGTAGATGATAGGATGACAGGTGGTTAAAAGAAGAGAAATACAACATAAATTGATTTAATGAAGAAGAATAAATAAGAAGAAGAAGGGATGTATGCCTTAGTCTTACTAAGGTTTCTCTGGGAATCTCACCTGGAGGAGGCCAAGGGAGTCTTACTACCAGCAAGTTTGGAGTCACACCAAACATGAGTGCTTAAGAGCTTACAATTCTTCATTCAATTGTGTAAAATAGAGCAATTACATAGGTATTTGTAGACCCTTGGTTGTCCAACTTTTGGACAACTTCCATTCCTAATCAATCTAAAAATATGCAACTCAGAGTTACAATAAAGGAAAGACTTATGGACTGATTTAGACTTTGACATAAACTACGAAACTACTGAAATCAAAATTCTAATTACATACTAGCTCCCAAGGAAAATTACTACTCTAAGTTCTCTAAATATTAACCCCGCTCAGAAAAACTAAATATAATGACTTTCCTATATTAAGAACCTAAAACAGAAATCTTGTTTCATTCTTGTACCTGGTCGGTAAATTGACCATAACTATCTCAAATTATGTCTGAATTGCGTGATCTTGGGGTCATTGGATAACTAATTGAATAAGCTTTCTAGCAACACCAAAATAAGGCATTTGGGAACTTTTTGTCGCAGCAAAATTTGGCCACAAATAAAAATGACAGGATTGTTACATCATATTTCATGGGTACTAGTCCCATACTTCGCAAACCATGGTACTTCATGTGCCATCCATACTTTTGTACTCCCTTTGGGTTTAGCTTGTGCATCACAGTTATGATAAGGCACAAGCACAGAAGAAGAATACTGGGTAAAAATATCGTGACAATCACATTTCCTTACAAGACAACCAGGACACTACCTATATATTTTTCTTCTTGCATTTGATGTTATGAAATTAATATTTTTACATTACGTGTGCTATTTATTTGGGCACTGCTAGATCCTCCCCACCAATAAGGCCCACAATGGTTGGGAGATACCCACATTTGTGAGTTGTGACAATACAGCTGCAACGCCGCACTGAAAGTGTACGTTAAAAAAAAAATCTTAATAGCACGAGTAGAATCTCTGTTTGTAGTAACATGTTACATTAGGTTTTCCTTGTTACATTTTTGGTCGGTGGACCAATAATAAGTGACTCAACCATATCCATATGATCCTTGCGTAGTTGCTTATTTGATGCCCTTTTGATTATGTTTCAACTTTGGTTAGTAAGAACTAGGAATCACATATTTAAGTTATCACAACATTATTTTGTGTAAAGAAACCAATAGTGTACTGGTATAAGTTTTTAGAACAGAAATAAAGAATGTCTATAATGAAAGAAGTTAGCTTATCACTAATCAAATCTAGTAGCTCAATTAACTGACGTCTTTGGTGCAACTAGTCGCTAATCACAACTTTCTCCACAGTCCACACCCACCCCCCCATCCTCCCTCTTGATCCCCTCAAACTCCTTCAAAATGGAAATCATCCAATCAAGATGGATCCAGAATTGTATCTTGATGGATTTTTCTCGATCTTGGTGAATGGCTCTCCAGTTGTCTTATTATGAAGTCAGAGGAGTCTCTGCCTACGAGACTGTTGGCATTTCTATTCATCATGGTTATAGATGTTCTTAGCAAGATAGTCAATAAGAAGGAATTAGGCAAATGTGATTGAAGCCTTTTTACAGGGCCGGGCTCCTAGAACATCTCTTTTCTTCAATTCGTGGATGATTTGATGGCTCTCTGTAACACTAGTCAGAAGTAACTTTTGTATATGAGAAGTATTATGTGTTGTTTTGAGGCAGTTTTAATGTTTTTTTTTTTTTGAGGTGGGGGGGACATTGTCAATATTGATGTTTTGACTGAAACTTTGGGGTGTGAGACTGGCTCTCTCCTAAATCCCCCCCTGGGCCTACCTCTACCTCTCAAAACCGCTTTCGGATATGGTGGTGGAAAGATTTGCTTGGAGGCCTGCTTCGTGGAAGAAAGGCTACCCATCAAAAGTGTGAAATATGACCTTGATCCGCAATACTCTTTCCTGTCTCTGCACTTTATGTCTCTATTTTCCATCCTGGTTACGGTGGTGACCCAAAAAATTTCAGAGGGATTTTTTTGTGGAGTGGGATGGATGATTGGAGGAAGTATCATTTAGTGGAGAGAAAGAAACTAAGAAAGTATGTGGCTGTAAAGAGGTGGTAAGGTTAGGGTTCCGGCCTCTAAGATTTTTAATAAGCTCTATTAAGGAATTGGCTTTGGAGGTTTGGGGAGGAGCAAGACAGAGATTAGTAATAGTGGACAATTATGGGAGTGGTATTAGAGACTGGAGCCCTTGTAGTCACTTCTTGCTATGGAATGCATCTTGAAGGGGTACTTGCATCGCTTAAATGTATTTCTTGAAAGGAATTCGGCATAGAGGTGGTATAGGGGTCAAGGTGCACTTGTTGGAGGATCCTTGATGTGGAGAGAGCTCCCTTGCCATGGCGCATGGGAATGAAATATAGAGGTTTACAGCTACTTCACTATGGAGGGGAGCAAGTTGGTTTGGATGTAGGATTTCAGGAAAAATGCAAATAACTGAGATGGATTCTCTTGCCATTTTTTTTTTGTTTTTGGTTGGTAGGAATCTCTTGCCAATGTATTTGCTAGATTGGAACAGAACAGGTTGTGTATGGTAATATGGATCCTCGTTTCTGGAAATGGGATTCCAAAGCAAGTTTCCTGTGAGGTGGTCTTTTTGAAGAGGCTAGATTGCAGGGGACCCAATAATTACCCGACTAAGTTTATTTGGAACTCCCAAGGATTTTAACCATAGATACAAATTTGAGTACAGCGCACCTGAGGAGCACCAGCATGGTCTCCCAATAGAAGAGTCAGTAATAGTCATTCAAGGCAGGGGTCGGAGTGGCATCATCATGGTGAATAAATCAAAGTATGGTTTTAATTCTTTTTCTTTCTCAAACGACTTTGAGTTTCAGAGTTCAATTTAGTTTCTCATTAGATTTGGCTTTTATGTGCATCCTTCTGATTTGAGTTGAACTAGGCTTAGTTTGAGATCACTGAGAATATTTTTTTCCTTTGAAGAGTTGCATGTCCTGGTATACATTAATGCTTTTGAATCTTTTGTGTACATTGCACAATAAACTTTTTGTTTAGTATTACTGACATGGAATTTTAATCCGATGTTCTTTTATTTATCTTCTGCATTTACTCTATTGCTCTATTTGTATTGGCATTTCATTTCTTATTTTATATGCAAGTGACCACGTTTTGAAAGCATATTACTGTAGGTGCATTTTTTCCTTCCAACTCAGTTTCCTAAACAACAACCAGTTTTGATGCTTCAAAGTTCTCAGGTAATGATTTTAATTTCTTTTCCTTATATTTTCATTTATATATGTATATTAATTAAAAAATTGTCAGACAAATGTTCATACAAATGTAAGTACCTACACTCATACATGCAGCCAAACTTTTGCCTTCATGTGCATGTTACTTGGATGAACATGTGCATTCCCAGAAACCAATTCACTCTGCAGTCTGCACTGCCTTATATGACTGTTGGAAATCTGGGCCCCAAAAGCCCAATAATTAATGTTAGGCTCAGCGGATTTGTCACTTTGCAAAATGTAGATTTATTTTTTACACAAGACAGGGTTACCTGCAGTACCAATTTGGCAACTCCCCTCTCCCCCCACATCCAAAGAATATATACGATGTCAGATTCACAGGGGTCTAGATGAGATGAATAATCACCCATTTATGAGATGAATAATCACCCATTTTTACAATTGGTTGCTTCGCTGCTAGGAGTCTTCCTGTTATGGAGGATATAGCCACTTAGGCGCTTAGTCTATACTGGACCCAGGCTACCACCCCAGTCCTGAGATTGATCACCTGATGCGAAATCACAGCTTGCAATCCTTGTCAGTAAGTACATTCCCAATGGTTTATAAACCCATAAAATTTTTGAATTAAAAAAAAAGCACTTTCATATTACTGGCTGATCCTTTCGGACATCCAAAGAGCAACTGTAGCCTCTTTTCTTTCATGAATTCAGTTCCAGTCTTTGGTTGTTTTGGGGAAGTTACAAGAAGCCACCCCTTTTACATCATCAATATGAAAAGTTGCAAGTATAACTGAAATGAAGAATGCCAAAGGATACAAATCCGAAAAATACACTACTTGAGTGAAGATTCAAGTTTTGTTAAAGCTATTAGTAATTCTATTGTTTGTTCTTTTTTATTTCCTTGGTGCTTATTTTTTTTTTCCTTTTTTAATAATGGTGTTACTATTATCATATATTTGTAGTCCCGAATCTGTTCGAAAGAACTTGTGACGAGGATATGACTTTTACATGGGGTCCAAACAGACTAAAAGCCATGCAATATGAGTTCCGTGGTTTTACCACTATTCTAATAGTGGTAGTGCTTTTCAGCATCAAGAATGACTTGCTGGTGTGGAAGAAAGACTATTAGTTGCCCAGTTGGTGTTCAAAGTCTGAAGAAACCACTCGAAACCTTTCTCCCTGCCCTACTGAAGTTTTAGCCTTTTAGGCTTCACTGTTTAGACTGTTAGAGGGCCGTCTTGTTCTGTGTCATTTTCTCAAACCATTTAAAATAATATGCAAGCCTCTCCTACTGATCAGGTTGTTTTGCATGTAATTTGTATAGCATTTCAACTCTCAAGGGACACCAGTCATGTCCCCTGTGTTGACGGATTATCCATGGAGTCCGAGATGGGAAGTATCGCAAATGGCTGAACGGATCTTGTAAGTTCCTCCAAAATCTGTAATTTTTGCATCACTTTCTCTTGCACTTACTGTACCTACATGACTCTTTTTTGGCAGTGAGTTTCTGGTGGAGGAGTGTTTGAATTTTAAGAAGTACTGCAATGAGACCCTACTTCAGCAACGCTAGTGTGGTGCCTTTGAAAGGTAATTTGATGTTTCATATACTTGCATAAAACGAACTTAATAATGTAATCTTGCCCCGTTTGAACTTTTTATGTCTGGATTCAAATACAATTTTTACTACTCCTGATCGAAAGGATTGTAAATCTGAGAGTGTTATGCTGGATGCATCAGAATCATTAACAATAAATCATACGAAACCAAGCAAGGTCCCTGGTAAAGTAGTACGAAGTAAATGTTCTTTAAGATTCATAATAGCTGGGAGCTACGAAAGTAGCTCCAATCCTCAAAAAGTTGAAGGTACTGGAGAATTTTCTTAAGGCCAATGTGATTTATAGCTTTCCTCCTATTAATATAATTTTAAAAAAAAGAATAATATAATCTCTTTACTGGCATGATAAGGTGCCACCAACCTCCTATTGCTCATGTCACCAACTAGGCAACTACCACAATAAAGATTCCACCAATAAGACCCTTTATAGCTCAATTATTTTTTTGTAATGCATTTATAATTTTCTTGTGGCGGTGTTAGGTGCACCCCAATATTTGATGACTGCACCCCATTTATAATTTTTTCGTACTTTCAATTTTCACCTTCTTTAATAGCCGCACCCCAGCCTAATCCCATCTCAATTTTGGGGGAAATCATTCTTCTTTGTTCTCCTTCTTCCTCCATTTTCTGGCTCCTTCCTCCATTCTCCTACTTAGAACTCCACCTGCAGAACATGATAGGAAGTTCTCATTCCTGGATATATTACAAGATCCATCCTCTGTATTACTTGGTACCGGAATGTACAACTGTGACCATTTCATGAATTATAAGGCAATAGCTGAATCAAAGAGCATTTGGTTGGAGGACCAAAGAATCGACTCCTCAAAATAATGAATTTATTATGCAGAGATTGGTGTTTAGAATTTGAACTATCAGTCCTGTGTTTCTCGTCTTTCCATAGAGTCACTCATGGGAACCTCAATGAGGAGATGTCATCAAGGCAGTGGATGGCCTAGAAAGTAACCAAAGTTCCATGCATAAAACCAATTAACCAATCACACATGCCTGCCGCATCCTGCTGCAATCATTTGTATTAATCATACCCTCATTTTCTATTGCCCATGTTACAAATGTATGTGCCCAACATTCCATGCAAAGACTGCGTTATTACAATTAGAGAAGTAATATAGAAAGATCTCCTCATGATCTTTTGATCATTGGTGTCCTTCCCAACAAAATTTCACCCTCCCACTATCAATCTCATTCCACAACCTTATAGTTCCATCGAAGCAGCATGTTAGCAGCACATCCCTTCGAGACATTCTTAATATCTTTCCAAGTGGATTCAGATGACCTTGTTCTTTGTTGTTCTAATCACAAATTGTAGATTCAGAGTGCGCAATCAGAGTTACAATGAGGTGTTGTCAAGTTGGTTCGATTGGCTTAATAGGTAATGCTAACATTGTGATTGGTGTGTAGTTGTAAAATTTATAGACAAGTTTCTGTTTTTGGTGTGTACAGGTAATTTTATAGACATAATGATTTGCAGTCAGTGATTTTTAATAATGGGGTGCAGTCATCAAACATCAGGGTGCGCCTGACACCACAATTTTCTTGTTTTCTGTTGGATATTAATTTTTGTTAAAGACAAATAAGTAAATCAGCTAATTTCCTATATTTTATTACATGAACTAATACCTATATTATCCGTTATTGTTATATGCGCCCACACCTCATCTGTTTGAGCTCTTACTTTTTCTTTAAATAAACATTCACTCAATTCCCCCCCCCCCCCCTCCCCCTCAGGCCTCATCTGGGTTCACCAATGTCCTTGTCAGTCCCAGGCCTCAATCTTGTGGATTGGAAAAAAGAAGAGGATAGCACATAGTATCGGTTTTTCTCCATTTTAAAGAAGAGAGTTCCCTGAGGATATTTCTTTGTCTCCTTTTCCAACTGATTGTAGTTAGTTTGTAGCATGGTTCGATCATTCTGACTTGATTTGCCACACTTTTAATAAAGGTGAAGATACCATTGGACTTGGGCTTCATCTGAAAAAAAGGTTATGTTTGTATGAGTATTTATAGCACACACCAGGTTATTAGATATGTTGACAGATTTTGTGTTCCACAATACCAAATATGGATTATATTAAGATGGTTGAGATTACTCAAGATGTCAGCGTTTGATTGAGATAGTTCAATTCAACTACTTTTTGTACCTATATGTTTGGGCAGGTTTGGTAGGGTTATTTGGGCAGATTGTAATTTCCTCAAGTAGTAGACATTGAATTATTGGGAGGAGGTGTTTTGGAATTAGTCTAGGGATACTCTCAATGTGTACTCCCAAATCCTAACAGCTTATCTCAATTGTTAAACGGTTAGGATTAGAGCTGATGTGGCATTAGAAAAGACAAAATAAGCCAACTCAAATCTTAGCCTTTAGTGGTTGGTTATAAACAGTTAGGATTAAGGAGTAGATTTGGGAGTACCCTTAGACTGACTCGGTGTTTTGTGCAATATTTGATGAGTTAATGCTGCCACATGCATGTTGTATGGACTTCCAACCAGGCATGTATTCCTATTTGAACCTATTTGCCTACTATAAATGGTTGTTAGGTTCACAGTATTTTCTTACTTCAAAACCCGGCCAGCTAATCCAAAGCCTGTTTGTCCAATACTCACGAACCGTATACAACTAATGACATGGGACCCATATATACCAATAGAAATATAACACATATCTACTCCAACTTTTTTAAAGAACTACAGCATTAATCGAAATCGTGTTGTGTTGTGTTGTGTTGAGGGGTTCAATTTTTGAAAATGCCAAAATGCTGGCCTGAAGGGCACGCCGGACTTAACAAAATATGAAGAGTTAGGAGAATTGGACGGCTCCAATTTGGACTTTAAAACAGGCTGTGAGAATGATAATTTAAGGGAAGCAAGTTGAAATCCAAATCCTGGACGAATTACATTATTTTATTGGTGCTACAGATGCATGCATAGGTGAAAGACATTGATTTAATGCAATGTCATTGAGGCTTTCAGCCTCTTTTATTTTATTTTTTTGGTTAAAGAGGTAATCTAAACACACAAATCATATCTAAGGTAACCGCTAGGGTGCCATAAGGGTAAACCCCACAACCACTCCTCCAAAAGGGACCTAAGTAACCCGCTAGGGTGCCACAAGGGTAAACCACACAACCACTCCTCTGAAAGGGCTTAACTAAAGAAGGGTTTGTGGTCCCTTGTACAAGGCTAGTACCCAACTGAGGTTTAAACCTCTCTAATCAGTTGAAATGAAAGTGACCATGATGTCACATTATCAATGCCTTATTCCAAAGTGTAAGTCTACCGGTATTCTTAAATCTTAATCTTTTAATTCAATTATTAGATGATAATATTAAATTTATTTGATATTAGAAAAGATAAAATAAATCAAGTCAAATCTTAAACCTTAGTAGATGATTGAAGAGTATATGTGGGAGTATCCATAGATTGACTCTATTCCAAATGCTTGGGACCTTGGATATGAATTTTGCTCCCTATGCTACGTATGCTATGTTAAACATTGTAATTTCAACAATTTGTTAACCAAAATTGTTTCTCAACCTCCATCTATGGCATTTCCTCTTCCATTTGTAAAGCATTTAATTGTATCAATTTAGTGACCAAAAGAATAAAAAAATTGTAGCAATTTACTATGTTCTCATTAGTCTAAGTTGAACAAGGCCAAACCATCTAGGAGGGTTAGAAGCCTATGATCTTGAGTAGGCTAATTGTGTAAATCTAACTACTGGTCAATTGACCTTTAAATACAGAGGTAGACAGATGCACACTTGTAGAAGATATATCACGCATTTCTTGAGATCCAAGTCAGACAACATGTAATTCACGGTTTCATCAGAAATAATTTATTTTTAAGTCCAGGCTATCACATAACTGCTATCTACTCAAGTTGACGTCTGACCAAGAAAATCATAAGATTATTCATCAATCACCATTCACTCCACCAATGCACATGGCAACTGAAGCGTGATGGTTAAGACAATACCCAGCAACCGGGTAAGATAGAAGAAAGCTTCAGTACGCCTGAATCTGAATCGGTGCTCCTACCCAAATACAAAAAAATCTGAATCGGTGCTTCCTGGTAGATAGATCATAGATAACAACACATGACAATATATATATATATAAATGCGGTCGTGACTCGTGACTCAGGAATGAGATTTGGTCTGGCCCTCGCCAGGCCAAATCCATCTGTTCCTCATTCCATAGGTCAACAAGTGTCCCTTTTGATACCTCTTAACTATGATTAAGATTCACTAACCCTTAGGATTCAATTACGTAGCCTTGATTTTTAGAAAAATATATTTAAAAAACTTAATCACATTTCTTTGACTAAGGTTGAAAGGGCTCTGTGAGTGGGCATGCCATACCAAATCCGATCCCCCGTGACTCGTGAACAGTGCTGCAGCACGTGGGACCGGACCCACAATAAACTCAACGGGGCTGCAGTACACTCCTCTCTCTGTAACGTTGGTGCGGTGGGGTGTCCTCCGCATTCCCGCTTTCCCACACCCTTCAAAAAAAATATTATCGCCGAATCTCCCTCTCTATTTCTCTTCCCTCCTCCTCCTCCTCCTATATATTATATTATAACCTCCTTTCCTTCCATCTGTTTTTACAGGGCTCCCAACCACAGAGATTTAGATAGAGGCCTGAACCCTAGATTTTCTGAAAATGAGAGAAATTCTTCATGTTCAAGGAGGCCAATGCGGAAATCAAATCGGTTCCAAGTTCTGGGAAGTGATCTGCGATGAACATGGCGTCGATCCCACCGGGAGATTCAAAGGCGGATCCTCTGATCTGCAACTCGAGAGGATCAACGTCTATTACAATGAAGCTTCCGGAGGACGATACGTTCCGAGAGCTGTTCTTATGGATCTGGAGCCCGGGACGATGGATAGCATTAGATCTGGACCGTATGGTCAGATCTTTAGGCCGGATAATTTCGTTTTCGGTCAATCTGGTGCCGGTAATAACTGGGCGAAAGGTCACTACACCGAAGGAGCCGAGTTGATTGATGCGGTTCTTGATGTTGTTCGCAAAGAAGCTGAGAATTGCGATTGTTTGCAAGGTATATTTGCTTTAATCTCATCTCCTCTTCTCTGTTTCGATTTCGTGATATCGAACTGGCGCTATTTGACTTCTTTGGTAATTTGAATCTTAGGGGTTAGAAATGTGAGTTTCTGATTTTCATACTAGTTTTCTGTTATCCATGGCGGATCTGGTTGGGCTTAAGATCTGAAGTTTGGAGGATCTGCGAGTAGAATTCTATTTCTGATCTGACTTCTGTTGAAATATTGAAATCTTGGAAGCATGCGTTCTAGAGTATCCGGAGTGCTACTCTGAGCTACAAATAAAATTAACATATGAAGTCTCAGCATTCGAGAATGATATCTTTCCTGTTTATCAGAATCCTTCTTTCTGCTTTATGTTATCTAAGAATTTTGTAGTCCTGGAAAGAAGGATCAGTTCTTCCTATATCTCCTGATTATCCAGAAATTCTAAGAACTCTCTTGAAATGATGAATTTTGAATTATTGGTGTCTGTTCTCTGAAGGTTTCTCATCTATTTCAAAGCCAAATCACAAGATGATCGTAATATTATTATGGTTTCTTTCTGATCTGTTCAATTGAGATGCCGAAATCTCTGCAGGAGAGTTCAACAGAATTGGAAAAATCCAGAAGGATTTACTCATTTTCTTGATTATATAGTAATTGGTACATCTTTTTACGATTATTATTTGAATTAAATTTTGGAAAATCAGAACAGGATCTCGTTTCACCTTTCAAGAATCTTTTCACATTTGGTATTGTTATTTGAATGCAAGATTTACCTTTTTAATGAATGTTTAATGCGGAATCCTGTTATAGCAATTTCTTTATCCTAGAGAGAATGTCGCTCATTCTATCTAATACTTTTACTTTCTTTCTCTTTT